>PVKC010054616.1:0-10219 GCA_004027635.1 Crocidura indochinensis | reverse complement strand
TATATATATATATATGCACTTATGCAAGTGAACAGGTGTATTTATAAATGAAAGCATTTTATAAAAATATGTGGTAGCAAGGGAATGTGTGTGGATACAAAACATCCGTTTTCCCACATCCTACTCTTTCTTTCACCTCTGTTCTTTTTGCCAGTTTTTGCTTAGTCACTGCTAATGATGTGCCAGCTTTGTTCCTTGAATGAAAATTCTATACCTATTGAGATGCTGTATGTCATCAGCATCCTTATGCTACATGAGCTCTGCATGCATGCCTGCACTCTCTGGCTCCCAATCATGTCCCTCCCTCTCTCCTCTCCTCTTGTGGGGAATCATCTCAGGAGACACTTGTGATGGGCAGACAATGTGATTTGATGTTCCATTTGTGTGCTTGACATAGATTTTATCATCACTCCTTTTGAGTGTGTTAATTCTAAATGTCAGTGATTCAGAGGCTATCACTACACATCATTCTTAGTTATTCAGCAATTCAATTCGCTGTTTGAATGGATCCTGACCTTGCTTTAGATATCTACAAAGTGTTTTCCTAAAGTTTTTTTGTCTTATATAAAAGAGAAAAATACTTACATTAAAAATACTGCTTTAAATAAAAGTAGAGATTTGTTCTTTTCTCCTGATAGAGTCCAGATTCGCATACAAAAGCAAAATTGAGTTTCTGTAATCTTTCTTTGTGCTAGACTTGACAAAAAATTCCTTACCTACCTGTTTATCTATTCCATGTACTCTTCTTATCTTGATGCATAGAGAATGGCTCATCTAAACTTGCCAATATAAAATGTCTTTTCTACCAAATCATATTTTATTTTATAAATTCTATCCAGAGCATCAAAAAGAAAAATTGGTCTGTCTTTCTGGTTAGCTTGTATTTTCAGCATAATCCTAATGTGGACTTTGAGTCCATGGAGGTATTATGGTTTCTGTTTTTAATGTAGGAAAATTGTTTTCCCAGAGAGCAAGTAAGGTATTATGAGTTAAACATTTTTAATAACACACACTGAATGAGTTGTAACCATGAAGAGAGATCAAATAAAATTTAATGGAAATATATTAGGCTATTATTAGAGTTTAATAGAAACTTATAGAATTTGTTAAAATATTATATGAAAAATGAAGTTACAATAAAATTATGCAGAGGAGAATATTACAGAATATTTATGATAGAGTAACTAGCAATGAGCTCTTGATTGTGGCACTTTTCTCCAGTTATCCATGTGTCTTCAGATCTGTATCTGAATTCTCCTGACCATTCCAAACTATGGTTACCACTGGCTTGTTGTCACCATGTTTAGATGAATATTTAGACAAGTGAGGGCTAAAATAGAAAGACTTATGTTTCTCAAGTCCACATTTCTTGTCCATTCATGTAGAAACTTTGAGTGCACATGTTAGAGGATCAACTGCAGGATTAAGAATGACACCATGATCACCACTAAACTTGAGTGGTGAATGGTCTGGGTGCCCAGAACTCTATCACCCCAATTCAGAGTTCTATAGAAACTATCAACTGTTGACTGATATAGGACTTAGGGAGTTTCTGCTGACACTAGTTTGAAGAATGTGAAAAGAAAAAAATCTTTGGACATTCAAAAATAAAGATTTGGCTAATTAAAAGTTCACAGAATAACGAACCCTCAGCAGCTAAATAACTGCTAAATAATCTTCAGTAGCTGAGTAAACTGCAGTGTGTGTTTATGTATGTGTGTGCATGTAATGTGTTTATGTGCAAATGAGTTAACCCTATTTCTGCAATATAAATGCAGATTAAATCCCTCTGACAGAACTTTGCCTTTCTGCTGTGTGGGATCAGGAAAATTGATTTGCACTCTTTTGAAGGAAAAGATAAGTTTCTTGAGAATAAGAATGTCTAGGATGGTTCAGAATTGTTCGGGAGGTATCCAGTAATAATGAAATAAACTCTTCCCTGGAACTCTGAGATCTATATTTTCACACTATCATCCTATAATAAATTCTCCCATGGGAAAGATGAGAATTTTGTTCTCACCCTAAGTCTACTATCATCTATCTATGCTAAAAAAGTCATTTAAGCCTCCCAAATAAATTAATGCCAATAACCACATTTGGAATTTTGTTGTTCTCATGTTATTTGGGGACTACATCAGGGATTACTCCTGACTCTCCACTCTGGGATCATTTCTGGTGGAACTGGGGAAACATATGTGGTACCAGAGTTTGAACCCAGGTTGACTGCATGCAAGGTAAGCACTCTACCTGTTAACTAACACTCAAGCTCTGAAATTGTTTAAATCGAACATTTTATTAATGGTAGAAGAACTATTAGACTTGCTTTGTGGGATGGCAAAGTTCAACTTCTGGAGAAAATAATGGGTCCTAGAGACATATTATTCCCTTCCAACAATGCTTATATAGATCCAAAGGAACTTGAATACCTGAAGGTTAATAGGACATAGATGAAGAATAGCCTGGATAGTAGCTGAAGTGCTGGGGAAAAGATAAACGTGAACAATGCGGTTTAGGAATGGCCCAGGAGCAACACTTTTTATCCACTTTAACCAGAGCTCTCTGAGAGGGAGGAAGGATAACCTGGAGTTAAGCTTAAGGGTCATTAATCATGGGGCGATGGCAATTAATCATGGGGCGATGGCACCCCACTTTGTGGCACCCTGCAACGCAAATGGCCTTTCCATCTCAGTTGTGGTGGTGTCTGCAGCTTTGAGTCTCTAGGAGAATCCCTGGAACAATTACTCTACGGGGTTCCCCAATAGAATAGCTCTACAGGGGTTCCATCTGCCAGGTGGTTTGGAAACAGCATCACAGAGGGCATCCAACATTGCTTATTCAGAAAGGTTGTTCTTTTAAAGAAAATCTATTGTTCAAAGATGAAAAGACAGAAGAATTGTTATTTCCATAGTCAGATGCATCTGTATTATTGCATCTGCAATCATGATAAACACACTTGAAATATCATGAAATAAAATAACCCCAAACTCCCAGAACTTGGAGCTGGAGCTAGAATATAGAGAATAAGTCTCTTGCTTTGCATGCAGCCAACCCAGGTTTGATCCCCAGAATTCCATGATTCCTCCCAGTCCCTTCTGAAGTGATCCCAAGTTCAGAGCCAGGAATAAGCTCTGAGCACCATTGTGTGTGGTTTCAAAACAAAAACAAACTAATAACTTCCAGCTTGTAAGTGAAAGGAGGGGGGGACCATTTTGTGAAGGAAACCATACGCTAAAAGGGGAAGGCTCAAGCCTTGCCCTTTCCTTGCAACTGATTCGTCGCTGAGGGGAAACCCCGCCCTCACCGCCACCTCATTCGTGTTGCCCTAGTTACTTGGCGAAGGCTCCACCCTCAAGGCTCCTCCCACTTGCTAGCTCATATAGGGGGGACCGGAAGGTGCTTGGCTCTCTCTCTGGCCATGCGGTTCCTGGGCAAACGTTTCTAGCCACGTGCACTCTCGGGCTTCCGTCACTATGGATGTGTGGGACTATGGTTAGAACAGCCGTGTGCACTCTCTCCCGCCTCTGTCCGGACAGATGCACTGGTGGTTGGCGGTTTTGATCTGGCCAATGCTTCGGGTCGGTCAGACAATAAATAAACTCACTTAATCTTTTGTTTGGGCCTCTTGTCTCTGTTCATTTATCTGGTCAGGCGGCGGAAATGGGGTATCCCGGACCCTTACATAAGTAATAACGAAAGTATAAATTAGTTATTCTAAGAGATCTCCTTTAGTAATTATCGTATTGCACACATCATTGCTCAGAGCATTTATTTTTTATTTTGGGGTGACATGCCTGGCAATACTCAGGTGTTATTTCTGGATCTGTGCTCAAGATTTTTTTCTGATGGTTCTTGCAGGATCATATGGAATGTCAGAGATTGAACCTAGGTCAACTGTATACAAGGCAAGTGCCTTATCTAATCTCCAAGCCAAAGAAGTCAATTAACATGTTTTCAGGATCACACTTGATGAGAAGAAATTACAGGATACAAGGCATATAAACTTAATAAGACACATCACTCTTTCTTAAAGAAGATGTGAGAGATGGGTCTTGGAGAAAGATAAAGATAGAGTTGTCATTCAATCTGAAGATGTTTATGTCATATTCCAAAAGGTCAACATGCTGTTAAAAATTCTAATCTTTTTACATAAAAATGTGTGATGTAAGTGATTGTAAATGCTCACTTAAAAAACTGTTCTTTCAGAAAATAAAACCAATCACAATAAACAAAAAATGTATCTATGAGTATAATAAATTGTTGACCCCAAGTTAAAGAAAACAATCAGCAATTCTGAGTAGAAGTAAAGTTTATTATTTTAACAACACGAATGAACTTGAGACCATTTGAACCACGGCCCCCATTTTGTCATATTTGTGTTTCTCCTCATCTACTCAATTTACTTCTTCTTGCTATATTCTGGGGTCCAAGGGTGTTAGAGACAACTTTCATTTAAACTATTGCATTTCTTCATGCAGTTATTCTAAATACTAAGGTGTGTGTGATCACAGTGTAACTAAAGTAAAAACACTGCATAGTCAGAGGTAGTTGACCTCTGGTCATTGCAATAGCAAAGGGAGCAATAGGAAATTTTACAACTGCAATGAAATTTAAGCAGTTCTTAATTTGTAAATAGACTAGTACAGCTAAACATGGTTTGTAACTCTCTTAAAAAACGAGAAAGTTTTCTATGACAACCATATTATCCAAAGTTATTGGGTGTTGTTTTAATATAAAATATAAAGTCTAAAGTTCCAGTGTTGGGGTGAGGCCTTTCTTGGCATGACACCTTTAGCCCATTCTGCTGTTCATCTGTAGATGGATAGTATTGAAGTAATTTCACAGGCAGTCAGTTAAAGTTTCATAGGAGTCATTCAGCTTTATTTCACACCCTAACCACCATGTGCATTTCCTCACATGGCTTCTATGCTAAACCTTTTCCAAGCAGCCACTTCTCTGCTTTTTTTTTTTTTTTTGGTGGGGGTGAAGGACACTTATTTGACGCTCAGGGGTTACTCCTGGCTATGAGCCCAGAAATCGTTCCTGGCTTTGGGGAGACCATGTGGGATGCAGGGGTATCTAATCTCTGTCAGTCCTAGGCTAGCACTTGAAAGGCAGAAGCCTTACCTCTAGCACCACCTCTCAGGCCTCATCTTTTATATTTTTTGTTCCAAATTGCAGATCCCTCCAGATGTATTAGGGGAGGGGTTCCTTACAACTAGGTTCTCAAGAAATCAATGTGTTAATTTTGGGGAACTAAAGTTTCATTAACAGAGGTTAGAATGGGAATAGAATTTAGAATATTAATGAATCTACTTGCCTTTCACAATAGTATTTTAAATTCCTGAGAGTGACAGATTGATTTTGTTGACACATCCTCTATTTTATTTAATTATTGTTGATATTCATGGTTATCTCTCTTTGAAAGGGGATAATAGGACAGTTTCAGTGTGGGAAAGGAATGATGCTTTACTTAATATTCTAATAAATACATATATCTTTGGGATCTTGCAATAATATTTTACTATGTCAATGACCAACTGGAGTAAAGCTATGATCAGAACCATAAGAGATACCAGAGGGGCCAAAATTCAATCCTTTGCCTTAAGATTAAAATAAATATAGAGGGACCCGGGAGATAGCATGGAGGTAAGGTGTTTGCCTTTCATGCAAAAGGTCATCGGTTCAAATCCCGGTGCCCCATATGGTCCCCCGAGCCTGCCAGGAGCAATTTCTGAGCATGGAGCCAGGAGTAACCCCTGAGCACTGCCGGGTGTGACCCAAAAACCAAAAAAAAATAATAATAAAATAAATAAATAAATATATAATATGAAGTAAATAAAAACTAAAAAATGCAATAAAGAAAAATAAATTCTATATGTATGATACAGTGCATTTAGTATATCAATAAAATAAAATTCTAAGATAAATATATTTGAAAAATAATATAAACGAAAAAAGAGCAACTGAAAAATCAATTGCTAGAGAAGAAATTGAAGCAGTATTGAAAAAACTTTCCCCCAAACAAAACCTAGGTCTCCTCTGGGATTACTAAGAAGTTCTCCAGAACCATTAAGAAAAATGGTTTCATTACTACTTTCAGAGAGAGAGAAGTAAAATATCTGTAAGGCAGGCAGAGGGAGACTAGGAGGGAAACTGGGGACATCGGTGGCAGGAAATATGCACTGGTGAAGGGCAGTGTACATTGTATGACTGAAACTCAATCATGAACAATTTTATAACTATGAGACTTAAAAAAAATCAAACCTATTCTGAATCCTTTTCAGGCTCTTCCAGAGAATTGAAGAAGCAAAATTATCTGAAATAGTTTCTATGAAGTAAACACTACCCTGATGCCAAAAGCAGACATCATTACTATTTGTCCAAACTATTTGGATAACAATATAGACAAGTCTCAAAAATATTTTTTTAAAAAAGGGCCTAGAGAGAAAGTACAGTGTGTTCAGTGCTTATTTTGCACAGAGCTGGCTCAGAGTTGATTAGAGGACCCATCTAGATTCTTGAATCCACCAGGAGTGATTCCTAAGACAGGTGTAAAAACTGAATACTTCTGGGTATTGCCTAGAAACAAATCAGAACAATTGATAATTCAAATTTCTTATGACCCAGAAATTGTATTTTGGGGGAATTTACCCCATAGGGCCTAAAAAATTATTGAGAAAAGACAATCAGACACCTATGCTTATTATAGCACTATTTACATCAACTAACACTTGACAGCAATAAGGTCAAACAATTTGCTGCTTACCTGAATGGATCTGGTGGTTATGCTGAATTAAATCAATTAAGAAGAGGACAGATACAGAATGATCTTTGTCTCTGTCTTTTTACATCTCTGTTTTTTACATTTTATTTTTTAAAAATATTAAAAAATTTAAAATATCTTTAAGCACCATGCTTACAAACATGTTTGTGGTTGCGTTTTAGTTATAAAAAGAATATCCCCCCTTCACCAGTGCAACATTTCCACCATCAATGACCCCCAAATTCTTCTTTTCTCATCCCTTGCCTGTAGACAGGCATTCTATTTCTCTCACTCATTACCATTGTCATGGTAGTTGTCAGTGTAGTTATTTCTCTAACTGGACTCACCATTCTTTGTTTTAAGCTTCATATCGTAGGCTGGTCCTTCCAGCCCTCATCTCTATTGTGTCTGTGTATTATTACAATAATGTCATTTATTTTCTTAAAATCCAAAATGAGTGAGACTATTTTGTGTGTGCCTTTCTCCCTGTGACTTATTTCACTCAGCATAACAGTTTCCATGTCCATCCATGTAGAGGAAAATTTCATGACTTCATTTTTTTTCTGATGGCTATATAGTATTCCACTGTATAAATGTATCACAGTTTCTTTAGTCACTCATCTATCATTGGGTATCTCGGTTGTTTTCAGATTCTGGCTATTGTAAATAGTGCTTTAATGAATATAGGTGTGCAGAAGGCATTTTTGTATTTGTTTTTGTGTTCCTAGGGTAGACCCCTAGGAAAATGATTTTTCTTATATATATGGATATGACAAAGCATAGTACAAGTGTAAAAAATGGTCAGAGGCAACAGAATCTGAGAATTTCTCTACTGAACTGAGTTTACCAACATTAGAGGGTGGTGTCAATTAGTGCCTCCTCGGGATAATGATAAGGAAAAGGACACTTCAGTGTAGGGTGTGGTGTAGGAATTCTGTATGCATGAAGGTCTGCCCCAAAATATTATAAATCATGGTGCTTAAAATAAGAAAATATATGTCTCTGTTGCTGTGGTGCTTTATTGTAGTTGCTGGTTTCAATTTATAGTTTTTTGTTTGATTCTTTTGTTGTTGTTTTGATTTTTTGTTTTACTTGTATTTTTATTATGTTTTTCTTCTTTCTCCCTTTTTTCTTCTAAATTGATATTTATAACCTCTAGATGGACTCCTCTGTTATTTTTGTTTGTTTTTTCCTTTCCTTTTCTTTCTTTTTCTTTTTTTTTAAACAGAACTTGAATCATAACTTGAGTCATAACTTGAATCATCTTGTTCTGCCTCATAAATTAAGGGGAAAATAGATAGCATCAAGACCAAACAGTCGTATGAACATTGAGTAGAAATAAAACATGATCAGATTTAAACAGCAAATCCAAAGTCAATGACAACAGAATTGATACCCAATCTACAACAAGGTATACACAGAAAGAACCAGTTATATTAGTCTGGGGGGTAATGAGAGGGATATGAGATGCATGCTGGGAACAGGTGTGGAGGGAGGACAACACTGGTTGTGGGGATGGCCCTGACTGAACATCACTGTGTATCTTAAATATTACTGTGAAATATTTGTAATTCACTTTGGTCACAATGAAAATAATTAAAAAATAAGGAAATATATACTATAAACTACATTAAATGAAGTAAATTACAATTTATAAAATATAAATAAATACAATACATTTAAAAGTAAATAAATTAAAATATAGTTCAAGTGACATTAAAACAAATAAAATGAAATAAGTATAATATGAGTACTGGAGCTGAGTGGTGGTACAAGGTGTAAGGCATCTGCTTTGCCCTTGCTAGCCTAGGACAGACTGCTGTTCGATTCCCTGGTGTTCCATATGGTCCCCCAAAGCCAGGACCAATTTCTGAGTGCATAGCCAGGAGTAACCCCTGAATGTCAACAGGGAATGGCCCCCAAAACAATCCCCCAAATAAGTATAACATGAATACTATGCTTGTTAAAAATTTCAGGAATTGCTATTATTTTTCTTAGGAGACAGAGTAGAAACTTGCAATAAAAAAGCTAAAGTAACTCACAGAACCAGGTATTTGAGTCCAACATCTTGTACTAAAGCATTAACAATACTTTTATCATTTTTATTTTAAAATGAACTCCTTGTGGAATCATTAAACATGCTTATATTCGACCAAGACTTTTGGGAGCTATTGTCAGTTTTTAGTTACTGCAAAGATTTATCAAACTATGGACTCTTATAATTGCACCTGCTGCACTTTCTTAGAAATTACCAACACCAAAGTATTTGGAGATTGCACTTTTCTGTTTTGTCTTTTAAGACTAAACATATAATGGACTTGACCAGCAAGTTAATGAAGTTATTTAATTTCTGGAGGATTGCAAACTTAGATGGTGACTATATTGGTTTAATAATGAATAGTGAAAAGAAGCCAAGGCAGATGTGTTTTTGTTTGTATATAGATTAAGAATGTGGGAATGACAATTTTCTTGTTAAACATTTGGAATATTGGATGCTTATTCATTTCACTCATTGTGCTCCATACAAGAGATAAGGATTTATTTCCTGTGATCTCATAGAGTAAAGGTATCCTTAAATTCAGGAATGTCTCTACCAAATCAATTAGATATCAGCTATGTTACTCAATAAGGTTTTTCTTTGTAATATGTACATTATAAAATGAAACTCAAGGTTGAATTAAATTCAGTTTAATTAGCTAAGCACAATTTTGGAGGGGGACACACCTGGGAGTGCACCGGGCTTTCTCCTAGCTCTGTGCTCAGCATTCATTCTTTGTGGGACTTAAGGACCATACGTGGGTTTCCTGATAGAATTTAGATTGGGCACATGTCCTACTTCCTCAACTATTACTCTGGCACTGAGAATAATTATTCATCCCAGGAAGCTCATGATTTCTCAAGCATTGCTTTGATTGACCTAAAAGCAGTGCTAGGAGTAGCCATAAGCATAACCAAGTATGGCTTAAAATTAAATAAATATTAATAAATAATATTTATCAAATAAATACATATTAACAAATAATATTCATTAAATAAATATTAATAAACAAAAATGCTACATTAAATAAATTTTTGAAAACATATTTATTGAGGTACTAGGATTGAAAACTATTAATTATACTTTCTATGCTTACAATAGTTCCAATAGCATACCCATCACTAGAGAGACTGCTTCTTTCCACCAGGGTCTCTTCGTCTCATGTAGGCTCAGTTCTATCCATAAAATCTCCAGTTCTGATGAATTTAACCATGTGTTGTTTCCTTGCAATGAATAGATTCTTTATATGAGAAGAATTTTATTTGAATGAATACAATTTTCCACGTTTCTACACATATCAACTGAATTTCACAAAATCATAAGTCAATGTTGATAAGTTTTTTCTAAAGCCATACATATTTTTCTATTTTGAGCTACAAAATTTAAAATTGATTGGATAAATATATGCTATTAAAATT
>PVKC010054585.1:0-10058 GCA_004027635.1 Crocidura indochinensis | reverse complement strand
AATCACATAGCAATTTTTACTGATTTATTTTCTGATAATTTTGCTATTTCTTTAAGTTTTATAGGACCAAGTAGTCTTTTAGGGGGGCGGGGTTTGGGGCCACACCCATTTGATGTTCAGGGGTTACTCCTGGTTAAGTGCTCAGAAATTGCCCCTGGCCTGGGGGGTCCATATGGGTCGTCGGGGGATCGAGCCGTGGTTCTTCTTTGGCTAGCGCTTGCAAGGCAAGACACCTTACCTCTAGCACCACCTCACCGGCCTCGGACCAATTAGTCTTAAATAAGTTTATTATTGGCCTGCCAAGAGGGCAGGTTGAGGAGTGGGAGAGAACCTGGGGATATTGGTGAAAGGAAGGGGACATTGCTGGGATTCATGTAGGAACACTGTAAGACTCAAACAACGCTATTATGAATAACTCTGTAACCACAGAGTCTCAATAAAAATTCCTAGAAGGGGAAAAAAATAAGAATCATCAGTGTATGAGGAACAGGAAAGAGATTTTGATTAAGAATCAATAGTTAAAGAAACCACAGATAAGAATTGTCCAAGTTGATGAATACAGGCAACCAATTCTCAGTTTAAACAGACTCAAGAAAACCCCAAAACACACTGTGCTCATAAAGAATAACAAAAAACAGACTATTGAAAGCAAAATCATATAAAAGACTTTCATACAAAGGAAAATTCATATAATTCATAGCTGATTTATCAAATGAAACTCTTAAGAGCCAAAGTGCGAGGTAGGAACATAGCATAAAAAAAAAACAATAAAATGAACATGCCACCAAGAATACTCCATCCACCTAGATTAACATTCAGATTTGAAGGGAAAATAGTTTCAGGGACAGGTAACAGCTTTGGTAATTCATAGCCCTGAAACCAGTTTTGCGAAAAAGCATTAAAAGACTGTCTTTTAATGATAAGATAGGGCCTGGAGCAGGGGTGGCGAACAGGATTTCAAAACAGCAAAATGCAATATGTGTTTAATATATTACTGTTAAAATGATATGCTTTTCTATGAGTGTTTATTGTGGCAGGTCACTGTGTGGTGTGGCTCTCTGACTCTCACAGTTTAAAATGTTGGCTCTTTGTGTCAAACTTGTTTGTCACCCCTGGCCTGGAGAAATAATACAGTGGGTAAGGCACTTGACTTGTAGTATGTAAAACTGAGTTCTATCACTAGAACCACATATGGCCCCCCTAAGCAATGCTCTGCGTAAGCCTTAAGTACTGTGAGGTGTGATCCCCAAACCATTAATAACAATAATAAGAATAAAAGATAGGGCAAACTTTTCAGCATGGAACATTGAGTATGGATGGCATCCACTCTTGATGCTCACAGTTGCCTTCTCCTAGATTTAGGTTTGTTTATTCCTAGCTTGCTTAGCAATTTTAGAAGTTCTCAATAACAAGTTAACATTTCATTTATAGTGAATGTTCTACGTCTGATAAAGACCACAGAGGTGGCTTTATTCTTTTTAGGACAGCTTTGGGGGATGAAGGGCACAACAACTATACATGGGACTTTGTACTCAGGAGTCGCTCAGGGGACCATATAGCATTCTGAGGATCAAGCCATTGAACTCTGGTGTGCCATGTGCAAGGCAAGTGTTTTAACCAATGCACTGTTTGTCCAACCATAGGTTTTTATTATACTCTTTTAAGTATAAGTGTAGACAGTAAGCAGCATTATGTAATCAATATTCTCTCTCCCTTTCTTTGTATAAAACACACTTTGGGGGTTGGAGCGATAGCACAGAGATAGGGCATTTGCCATGCACGAGGCTGACCCAGAACGGATCTTAGTTGGATCCCCAGTGTTCCATATGGTTCAAGCCAGGAGCAATTTCTGAGCGCATAGCCAAGAGTAACCCCTGGGTGTGGGCCAAAAACCAAAACCAAAACCAAACAAAAATAAATACATTTTGATTGGCCAACTTATTTAGATTCTCCTCTTAAAATTTCTTTGTTTTTCCCACTTAAAGGGACACACCTGTGCACAACACACGAGCATTAAAAGGAAAATATAATATACTACTCTATACCCTCAATTTTTGTAATCTACACACACACACACACACCCCATTACACGAAGAGAATCTTCTCAAAATTCAAACAAGAAACTAGGTGATAGAGATCAGAGAAGGCAAGCATTATACTAACACTGGAAAAAAAAATATCTAAAAGAACTAAAGACCAGAGGACCGGGCAGTGGCGCTGGAGGTAAGGTGCCTGCCTTTCCTGTGCTACCCTAGGACGAACTGCGGTTTGATCCCCCGGTTCCCATATGGTCCCCCAAGCCAGGAGCGACTTCTGAGCGTATAGCCAGGAGTAATCCCTGAGCGCTGCTGGGTATGGCCCAAAAACCAAAAAAACAAACAAACCAACAACAACAAAAAAAAACTAAAGACCAGGGGCCAGAGAGATAGCATGGAGGTAAGGCCCTTTTGCCTTTCATGAAGAAGGTCATTGGTTCCAATCCCGGCATCCCATATGGTCCCCCGAGCCTGCCAGGAGTGAGTTCTGAGTGTGGAGCCAGGAGTAACCCGAGTGCTGCTGGGTGTGACCCCAAAACCAAACTTTACTTTTTTTTTTTTTTACCAGTACTTATTTGAGTATTGATGGAAATGCCTCCAACAAGTTTTTAGTAAAATGTATTCTAAGAATTATATAAACTATGACCAAATAGGATTATCACAGGCATAAGTATGGCTCAGCATTGGTGGGGTTGGGGGGGGCAGGAACTATAAAATTAATCAAAAAAAATTTTTTTTGGTTTTTGGGCCACACCCCGCTGTGCTCAGGGGTTACTCCCGGCTATCTGCTCAGAAATAGCTCCTGGCAGGCATGGGGGACCATATGGGACGTTGGGATTCGAACCAACCACCTTAGGTCCTGTATCGACTGCGTGCAGGGCAACACCTCTGTGCTATCTCTCCAGCCCCAAAGTTAATCAATTTTTTAAATATTACTATTCCCAATAAATGCAGAAAAATCATTAAGCAAAATCCAAAACCCACGCTCAATAAAATCTCAACTATAAAACGAGAAATCTATACAAGTCGATAAAGAATATCTACCAAAAAAACTACAACTCCCTACTGCTGAGAAACTGGAAACTTTCCCAAATTAGGAGCAAAACAAACTAGAAGTAGCTAAAGCAATGAAACAAATACAAATGAGCAAAAAAAAAAAGTGGGGAGAAGGGAGGGATAATATAGAGAACTTGGCAATAGTGAAAAATGACTTGAAGATAATTTAACATAACCACTTATCAACTTTCCTTAAATCCTTATTGTGACCTTCTTTCCCCAAATCACTAACTTTTTTTCTTCTTTTGGTTTTCTGGTCACAGCCAGCGATACTCAGGGCGTAAATTTGGCTCTGCACTCAGGAATTACTCTTGGCGGTGCTCAGGGGACCAGATGGGGTACAAGGGGTCAAATCCCATTGGCCACACACAAGGAAAGCGCACTACCTGTTGTACTATTTTTCCTGCCCAAATAGCTTGTTTTTCTAAGGTTCTTTTAATTTAGAAGGGGGTAGTTTATTGGGTTGGTTTTGTTTGGGGGCCACACTCAGCAATGTGGAGGGCTTACTCTTGGCTCCACAAAAATGATCACTTCTGGTAGGGGCTTGAGTACAGCCCCTTAGAAAAGATACTAACATCACTTGTAAAACAGGCAAAACAGGAATACTGTCAATATTTTATGACAATAGTAACAAGTATATTATTAAATGTTAATTAATTTTTAAAATACAAAGAGCAAGATAGTCCTCTATGAAAAGAAAATAGAAAAGAAGAAAACAAAAGAAACAGATGTGTACAACCTACAGACATTTCAACAGAAAATTCCCAGTAGTAAAACATTCAATGTTACTTACCCACAAATAGTATGTGAATTGAAGTGCAAAAATAGCAATGCCTTCATTATCAAAAGATCCAGCTACTGATCGGGAAATGTAGCCTGGTACAATGGCAATAAAACAAGCAGCTAAAAGTCCTGCTCCTTGGTTCCAAAGTTCTCTGGTAAGCAGGAAAGTAGATATGGATGTAAGGCCGCTGAAAGTGGGTGCAAGAAACACACACACATCTCTTATGTGAACTGTTATATTCAGTGTATTTAAAATCCAATGGATAAGGCCAGCTGTTATCATCAACCCTGGGTAAACCTGAGGGGAAAAGAAAAACCACAGAAAATTTATATTTAAAATGAAGTAATAGAAAGATAAGTTAAACTCTTTATTATTAGTGTTTATAGTAAGTCTGAGAATAAGATCTCAAAACACTTTGTCTTGTCCATACATTGTAATACTATTCTTTTAGACTTAAAGTAGCAATATCTCACATTTAAGCTATTAAATATCAGAAAAAATGTGGGACAGGAGCAGGGAGGGTGTCTGCCTTGCCTGCAGTTGCCCAAGGTTCGATCCCTGGCATTCTATGTGGTTCCCTGAGACTGCCAGGAGTGATTCCTAAGTGCCGAGTTAGGAGTAACCTCTGACCACCACCAGGTATGCCTCCCACAAAAATAATAAAAAAATAAGTTATTAAACTGAAAATGTTTGAAAAATAAAATATTTTGTTAACTTTCTTTTGATTCCATCATTTTTTCACTATAAAACAGGGTCAAACAGATATGTCTAACTTATCATTACCACTGAAGTTCTAACATGCTCCACATTTTATACATATTTGTGTATAAAAGAATGAGCAAAGAATGTCAAAATTATTTATAATACTATATAATCTATATAAATACTGCTCCCTTCTCTCAAAATCAACACAGAATGTAAACAACCACCTAGGAAAAGATAACTGAATTGGTTAGCTCAAAGATAGTATTATGGGATTCCTAGGTTAAATGTTTTAAATACTTAAGTATTTAATGATAAAAAGAAATGAACAGTTGCATTTCCCACTCTCACTCCCACTCCAAAAGGAAAATTAAATAAGAAAATTCAAAGAACAGTAAGTGGAACATTTATGAGTTATTCGATGAATAAAATGTGTGTTTGGATATGAAAAATTCTCTTCTTTCTTTACCATTAAAACAGAATGTTATAAGCTTCCTTTCCTAGCTATACTATTTAAAACTTGCAAACTCCCCCCAGGTCTTTAACCTATTCAATCCCCTTACATGTTTTCCATTGCACTTATATCATTTTATATACTATATATTTATTTTATTACATATTAAATGAATACACAAACAAACACCAAACTTCAGAAAGGAAGGTTAAATTTCCCAAGCATCCAGAACAATGATTAGCACAAAATAGATATTAAAGGGAGATGGGGCTCAGTGGTAAAGAACCCGACTTGCCTGCTAAAGATCTGGACTCAATTCCTGCACCTCACACAAGAAAAATGCTGTTCAATACCTTCTGAATGCATGGAAGAGGAATAGAATAAAGGGACGTGGGGAAGAAAGAAGTATGGGTAGCCATCAGTATTCCTAAACATAGTCTTTTTTCCATTCCATACAATATCAGGTCTTAGTGTATGATTTTTACCAGGAAAAAATTAAATTAAATCGAAAATACCTCTAAACAAAATCAATGTATCTGGACTATCTGGCTGACAAAATTAAGCTTAACACAGTACTGGATGAAAGAAACAAAATAAGCAAAAATTCACTGAACACAAAAGAGTGGTCAAGTTTAAAAGACCCCTCCAGATGCCAAAACTAAACAAATACAAGAAGGAGTTCAAATTTAGGTACTAATGCCATGGGAGATCATAGGATAAAGAGCAGAAGTGTCAGGGGAGGGAATTGAAAGAGGAGGGTGGTGGCAGGGCAGGCTATATGTATCTTCTAAAAACTAGAACTTAAAAATAAGAATTTATTAAACAAGGAAATGGCCTAATCATCAGAAAAAAAAATTCTGTTTATAAATTCTGTTTATAAAGTAGCACTGCAGGGAACACACTGCCAGAATAAAGCACCAAGCGTGGAACAGGAGCAGCCCTGAGCACCAAATGATAGTTTCCCACCTGCCCCACATTTAAAAATTCACAAATAAAATCTGGGCCGGTGTGTCGTATTGGGACTAAGATGCCCATATGCCTGACACTGGTTTGCAATATATGGTCCCTGCCCCAGAATCTCAAACACCACAAACCAAAACAGCAAGCAGCACACATTCTTTGGCCCTGACATGGAACCATGCACCGATGGCTGAGAATCACCAGAACCTATACACTGCTTGGAAGTTCCCAAAATTGAAATAAAAAATTAGGAACCAAACTCTCATCAAACTAGTGACGCTCCTAAGACCTTCACAAGGGCAAATAAAAAGATGGATAATCCCAAACCACAGGGCAATGTATTTGAATTCAAGGTAGGAGATTCTAACACACCTAATACCAAAGTCGAATATAAATACAGTAATATCAACATGACAAGAAGTATGGCCAATAGCCACCTATTACTCATACCTCTTTATTTTCACTGGAGATGATCATATATCAGACTGTCTTTTATCTTTACTTTTATATTTTTCCAAAGGACCGAAACTATGCCCTAATTAGAAAACTATCTTAAAAAAACGATTCTTACCAAACACATGAGGGATAGTTATAAAATTCAATTAAATCCATCCAGGTGACTGATCAATCTCAATAAATTTCAAATGATTAAGTTTATAGAATCTGATTTCTAATCACAACATATTCCAAGCATTAAAGAAGTAACTAGGAATTTATTTTATGTTTAAAAGTTAAATGCAGGGGCCGGAGTGGTAGCACAGCAGTAGGGCATGTGCCTTGCACGTGGCTGAGCCAGGACATACCTAGGTTCGATCCCCTGTATGCCATATGGTCCCTGAGACAGAAATAATTTCTGACCGCAGAGCCAGGAGTAATCCCTGAGCGCCGCTGGGTCTGGCCCAAAAACAAAAGAAAGGGGAAAAACTTCATTTCTAAATAATGAAAGACATTTAAAAAAACAATCCCACTCACAACTGTAATTCAGAAAATTAAGTACCCTAAAGTAAACTTACCAAAAGACGTTAAAGACCTATACAAAAAAAGCCAACAAAACATTGCTTCAAAAAATAAAAATGGAAATATGGGGCCGGGCAGTGGCGCTGGAGGTAAGGTGCCTGTCTTACCTCTAGCCTTGCATGGACCGTGGTTCGATCCCCCGTGCCCCATATGGTCCCCCAGGCCAGGGGAAATATATACACTGTTCATGGACTGGTAACAATATTAAAATGGCAATACTACCCAAAGTATTATACAGAGGACTGTCTCCCAAGCAGAGCTCAGAGGGCTTGGGGTAACATTCAGCAGCTTTCTCAGTCAGTACTAAAACCCTTTCTTTGTCTTTAACATGCTATATATTATACCTGTATCCTAAAAATATTTCCCTTAGGCAAAATTTTGGATATATAATCTCTATAAATTAGCATCAATACGAATCACAGAGAAATTTAGGACAAATTTAAAACCTATAAATTTAAAACCTGATTTTTTTTAATTTCTATTTCCTTCCAATTTTTTTCAGATTGTTAAATAGAACAAAACAAAAATGCACAATTTATCTGAACCTGTAATACACTGTGATAAGAGATCTCCAACTTAATCTCTACCACTTATCAGAAAATAGTGGGTAGAGAATAATCCCCAAGAGGTTGGAGGATGAAGTCTGCAAGAAAGAGATTTATAGCAAATTATATACCAGATAATCCACTACAAATAATGTACTTAACTTTACCAAGCTCACAAAGCATTACAATAACCTTAGCAATTAATTTACTCAAACTACTATTAAAATGTATTATTAACAAAAAACTGCTAAAATACTTACAGTACCACCTACTATTCTTCCTAGTGGATACCACGCTCTTTCATCAAACCAATTTAAAAATTCATAGAACCCATTAGATGCAAGATGATGCGTTGATCTATAGTTAAACCTAGGGAAAAGAGAGAAGAAATATTACAAAATTTTGTTTACTATATTTTATTTAGGTCTTTAATTCTGTGACTATAAAAAATGTAATTTCCATAGCAATTTCCCTTAAACAAACAAAAAGAAATTAAATGAAACGCAATCCAAACGGAAGCAGAAAAAATTTGCAAAGTGCTCTACGGGTAAAAAGATGATGAGGCAATTTGGGAATAGAATGGATGAGCTAGGTAGGAGTCAGAGAAAAAGTCTGTAGCACTATAGACTGAGCTTGCCAACTGGGGGAAGAGATGAGAAAGGACTTGAGTGACAGTTATAGTGACACTGGTGGTGGGTGTGGAAACTGACATCTTAACATTAAGACTTGTGCAAACCATGATTTGATACTTCAAGTAATTTTTGAAAATTAAGTTAGTAAGATAACTTGTGCTTTACTTGAAAATAGTAACACTAGCAATCCTCAGGGAAACTATAGGAAAAATAAGAATGTGATTCTCTTTCCCCCAAAACCAGGAAGTGGGTGGATCAGAGGTATCTTCACTACATGTAGTAGAACAATGCTGGACACCGAGATGATAAATAGAAATTTCTCATACCTAAGATCGGTTTGATATATCCTTCCCAGGAGCAAAGTCATAACTCTCCCTTCCATAATCACTAGATGCTACTATCGAAGTATCTTTAGGCAAACAAAAGACTAAAACTAAGAATAATGATGAGAACAGGTATTACCATCATATTGCCTGAATTTGAGTTTCTTAGTTAGCACTAGCTAAGTGACTTTTTGTTTGTTTGTTTGTTTGTTTTTTGGTTTTTGGGTCTCACCCGGCAGTGCTCAGGGGTTACTCCTGGCTCCATGCTCAGAAATTGCTCCTGGCAGGCACGGGGGACCATATGGGGCTCCGGGATTCGAACCGATGACCTTTTGCATGAAAGGCAAACACCTTACCTCCATGCTATCTCCCAGGCCCCTAGCTAAGTGACTTTAACTAGGCAATGTCTCCAAAGCACTTATAAACAAGTGCTAATGTTATTATGAAATGAGAACCTGTGATAAAGGAATGTACCCTGAATGTTAAAAAACTGTCAAGATAGACTAAAATAGACTAAATAGTAAAAAAAAAAAAAAAAAAAAAAAAAAAAAAAAAAAAAAAAAAAAAAAAAAAAAAAAAAAAAAAAAAAAAAAAAAAAAAAAAAAAAAAAAAAAAAAAAAAAAAAACCCGGGCAGATTAGAACAAGATAGAAAATATAATTTTTAAAATTATGTCAGGGCTAGAGACAGCACAAGATTACGAACCTTGCGCTGCATGGAGCTGATCCTAGTTTAATTGCCAGAACACAAATGGTCCCTATGCACCAACAGGAGTCACCCCCGAGCACTGCCACAAGTGTGGAGTCAACCCCTCCCCACAAAATGTCAGAAAGATGACATGAAATACCATTCTTTATCCATTTACAGATGAAAGAGTTATTCATGAAGACTGGCAGTAGTAGGGCTGAGGAATACAATTAAGATCCTAAGTTGAGGAATATGATTAAGATCCTACCACAGCACAATAGAGTGAAAATGGAAAGGAAATACATTAAAAGGTATCGGCAGAGACATTTGAACACAACTAGGAATAAAGAAGAACGGTGGGAAGTTATTGGCATCAGTCATGTAAGAAGAACCACTGGAGTTCCCAGTAACTTGCTACTATCCTCTGCCACTTAGGATATTATAAGCCTCAGATTCTCTGTAGCATTCACAGAGAACTCCAAAACATTATCAGTCCAGGCCTAATGATGAGCACCCCTGGAAAACAATGTTTCACACTAAGTTCACCAAAAGCCATCACTGCCACCTTATCCACTCACTGGAGGGGAAAATGCTACTGTATTCCCACAAGAAAGACTTATTAGGCTGCCTCAAGATACAGACTGCCCACTACTATAATCTCACACCCACAAGAAAGACTTATTAGGCTGCCTCAAGATACAGACTGCCCACCACTATAATCTTACACATAATTAATCTGTATCCCAGAGGCCACCGATATCTACACTTTCAGTCTCAACACCATGGCTGATGGGCTGAGTGCCGTGCAGTAGTCCTCTCTCCTGGTCTATGCCACGGGCACTCAGCAGTACCAACATCATTCG
>PVKC010054551.1:0-10059 GCA_004027635.1 Crocidura indochinensis | reverse complement strand
CAAGATCAAACATGTGTAAGACCACCAAGTAGCAAATTAGACGCAGAGGAGACCACTTGCTTTAGCAACGCCAGGGGGCGGGGGGCGGTAGGGGAGAGGATATGGGAACTAAGATTGGAATTGAGGTGGACTGAGGACTTTTTGGTGAGGGGAGTTCCCCTGATTTTATGTTAATTTGTACCTAAAATATGATTGCCAACGATATGTAACCCAACATGTTTAAAAATAAAAATTATATTAAAATATATATATATATAATAAATAAAAAATATTTGAAATTAGAGATGACTGGCCCTTTTAATATGTATATTTTATATTGATTTTATTGGCTTTTATTTCAAAGTGGGATATTTCTTAGTAATTAAAGGTTATTACATGTTTTTCACATATTTCTGTAGATTCTTGAAACAGCAGTCATTAACTGAGAAACTTGTGAACCTGGTTAAGTTTATATCTAGACTAACCAAGATATTTCATATATCCTTAAAACTTAAACCTTTTAAACTCAGTAAAAGTTGTATATCCAGAATGATAGTGCTGCAGGTAAGCCATTTGCCTTCACGGTTTATCTGGGTTTGATCCTCAGCATGGTATGTTGAGTGCCCTGGGCACACTCAGAAGCATTTTCTGAGCACAAAGCCAAGAGTGAGTCCTGAGTACAGCCAGGTATCACCCAAAAACTCATCAAAGAATGATGAAAGTATTCATTTTGAGAATTATATTATGAATAAAACAATTAGCATCTCAGATATTACTTATTTAAGGTTATCAATTATTATAATATATATTCTTCTCTGCAATCTGAAAAACACTAACCTTTAGTAACTTTAAACATTAGGCTGATCGTTTATGACATGCAGTAGATATATTAGTCACATTGATATCACTTGGTAACTGGATGAAAATGAAAAACCTTGCTGATATAGAGCTGTATTACATCAAATCAGTTTAGTTTGTTAATTTTGCTATCAAAATGCTTTTACTCATCATAGAATACTCAAATCTTTTTGTCACAGGGGTGGAAATTTCTTCAAGTTATCTATTCATAAGTCGAGAACATCTGTTATATTTGTTTCTCAGCACTTATTCACCACCTTCTATCTTCAATTACCTTCGCAGAGATAAACAAAATTTGCTTTGCATGAGTTACTTTTCATGATATTCCTGCTCATAGGCCTACTGGTGAAACATTAATCTAGTCTATGCTCATTAATCTATGGTACTCTCCTCACACAGTGTTTGGTCCATGAATGAGGCATAACAACAAACAAAAATTAATCCTAAAGCTGTTTATGAGGGGATGAAGAGATAGAGCGTGAGATAAGGCAATTGCCTTTCAAGTAGCAGATTCAAATTCATACCCTGAATCACATCTGGTAGTGTGAGCTCACAAGGAGTGAGTACAAAGTCAGAAGTAAGGCCTAAACACCATCAGATGTGGTTCAAATACCAAAAATGAACAACAACAAAAAAAACAATGCTTTTTATTTAATGGTGCTATTAGATATGCTAAGGGATTTTTTTACATATTCACAAAAGTCTTTGGATAAGTATGTTTATTTTTCACTGATGTTTTCATCCATCTTATACCCATTATATTTGTGGATAAATAAATTACATAAAAGTGAATTAGTAGTGGCTCAATTTCTTTCACAAAGAGCAATAGAGAAAATATGGTAGATGTACACAGAAGGATATTATAAACAAACTAACAATCAGATGTACAGTAGTACATAAAAGTTGAAAACAATCTCTGCCTAAAAGTCAATTTTTTTTCACATTTGGATTACTTAGATGTACCTAGATCTATTTTAAAAATTCAAAGTATAGGGACCCGGGAGATAGCATGGAGGTAAGGCATTTGCCTTTCATGCAAAAGGTCATCGGTTCGAATCCTGATGCCCCATATGGTCCCCTGTGCCTGCCAGGAACAATTTCTGAGCACAGAGCCAGGAGTAACCCCTGAGCACTGACAGGTGTGACCCAAAAACCAAAAAAAAAAAATTCAAAGTATAATATTTATATTACATACTATATTTAGGATTTTATATCATTGTATATGCAATGTATGTTTTCATAGGGCAGTATATATAATATTTCTTAGGATTAAATGATTATGTTTTAGTGAAAATAGAGAAAAATGATCCATAGTGCCCAGTGAAATGGTAGAATAAAAAGTATATATTTGTGAAATTTAAAATATAGTTGGGAATGTTGCACTGGTGAAGGGGGGATGTTCTTTATGTATATATTATATAGTTATAAAACTTTATTTATTAATATATATAAAACTAAAACCCAACCACAAACATGCTTGTAATCATGGTGCTTAAATAAAGATATTTATAAAAAAATACAGTTATAGAAATGAATGCTTTTTGCAAAAATCACAATAAAGTAAATTTCTGCATTAAATAAATGAAAATAGAATTTAAATTTTAATAGAAAAGTAGGAAGTCTTTGGCTTACAATGAAAAAATGTGTGTATGTGTATATTTGTGTGCATTCACACATATATAAAGATATAGGTATAGCTATAGATATAGGTATATATAGACATAGATTTAGATATATAGACACATTTAAAATAAGCTCCCTTCAAAGAAAAAATAGTTTTGCACTTTTGATTTTCTGTTGTAGCTTCAGTAATATGGTTACAACAATGTTCATGGTTATAGTATTGTTGTACAATATATTTGATCCCACCATAATCTGAATGGGCAAGGTAGCATCATTACAAAGCTCAATGAGAAATGAAACCTGGGACACTAGATTTATAAAAATTGCTGAAAATTGAAGAAAAGATTTTTCTTTCTTTTCTGGCATTTAAGTAGTTTATAAACTCAAGAGGAATCTAAAGCCTGATGACACCATTACAATGCCTTGTTTATATCTTTGACCAAAATGGTTCTATTTTTTGGCTGGTATGTTCAATTACCACACCTCACATTCTAGATCTGAATCTTTCTTTTGATTGCTGTCATTTAAAATATATTTTATATTTTCTTTCACTTATCATCCAGAAAATTCTGATTGATAAAAAGTACATGTATTTCTTAGCATTTTCTTTCCAGTTTGTCAAAAACAAAACAAAGAACCATGCATTTCCTGTCTCCAGTTCACCACAACTACCTTGCACATAACCAAGCCATCCAACTTCCACACCTCTGTGTTGAAGATGCTTTTATTGATGTCTCTAATCCCCTAATTCACAAATGCATATGACATCTTTTTTTTGTTTTGTTTTGTTTTTTGTTTTTTGGGTCACGCCCGATGACGCTCAGGGGTTACTCCTGGTTATTCGCTCAGAAGTCGCTCCTGGCAGGCACGGGGGACCATATGGGGAACCGGGGGATCGAACCGTGGTCCGTCCTAGGTTAGCGCGGGCACCTTAGCTCCAGCGCCACCGCCCGGCCCCATTTCAAAAATATTCCCCAATTGTTTCACTGCTCATCCTTAAACTTCATCAAAGTGTTCTCCATCAACTGTAGTGATTTTAAGCCACTCTGGGTGAAGGTAACTATCTAACTAGCTGTGTATCCCAAATTCTATGAATTCTAAAAGATGCACCAAGAAGGGATAGTAGTCTTAAACTGTCATCAACCTCATGGCCTGACTGGGCAGTTTGGCAGGATATAAGTTTGAGGAGAATTAGTTTTTACTATTACTGGCATTATTTGCCTCCAAATTGCTTTGTTATCCCTAAATTTTCAGTGTAAGTCTTCTTCCTCAACTGACCCTCCATGAAGTTAATTTCTTTTATATCTCATTAAAACAGAGGATTTTAAAATCAGTATTCTTATGGCCAACTCTTCCAAAAGATCTATTAGTGTAAAGATGAGATCAATACCAATATTAGTATCCACTAAATAACCTCCCCAATGTCATTGCTTCTCTGTTAATTTCACTATCAAGGACCCCATTTAAAAGTGATATGTACTGGGGCCCGGGAGATAGCATGGAGGTAAGGCGCTTGCCTTTCATGCAAAAGGTCATCGGTTCGAATCCCGGTGCCCCATATGGTCCCCTGTGCCTGCCAGGAGCAATTTCTGAGCATGGAGCCAGGAGTAACCCCTGAGCACTGCGGGGTGTGACCCAAAAACCAAAAAAAAAAAAAAAAAAAAAAGTGATATGTACAAATCTTTTTTTCTTAGCTTTACTTTAATTTTTTGTATTCCTCCTATGCAGTCAAATATGTCAGTAACCAAATACTATGCCATTCTGCTTTATTTTTTGATAATTGTAAGATGCCACACGTGGCAGTACTCAGTGGTCTACTTAACTCCAATAATCAAAACCATAGTTGTGGTGTGATGTAAGAACATACATATAATATCTGCTACAATTCAGTGTCTCTTCAGAATCCATTTTACTTTGTGCATTTTCACTATTGTTATCAATAAATAAACATTAAATAAAAAGATATTTTGTTTTGTTTTGGGGGGGGATCACATCCAGTGATGCTCAGGGGTTACTTCTGGATATGCCCTCAGAAATCACTCCTGGCTTGGAGGACCATATGGGACTTTGAGGGATTGAACCATGGTCTGTCCTGGGTCAGCCACATGCAAGGCAAATGTCTACAGCTGTACCACCACTCCAGCCCCAGGACTGAGGAATTTTATCTACAGAATGAGAGTACGTAGAAGGGTGACTGAGAGGAACCCTTAGGACACTGATGGAGGGAAGAGGGTACTCTGTTAATGCATGTGGTGTTAGAATGAAGCATAAATGAAAAGTACGTTTAGCTGTACTTCAGGTAATTCAATACAAATTGAAAAAAATGCAAAGCAAAGCAGATTTCTTGAGCCTCAATTGCTGTTTCCTTTTGTTTATAGGAGTTCTTCTTACTCTTTAAGATATAATTCAAGGGGCCGGAGAGATAGCATGGAGGTAAGGCATTTGCCTTTCATGCAGAAGGTCATCGGTTCTAATCCCGGCATCCCATATGGTCCCTGTGCCTGCCAGGAGCAATTTCTGAGCATGGAGCCAGGAATAACCCCTGAGCACTGCCGGGTGTGACCCAAAACAAACACACACACACACACACACACACACACACAAAGATATAATTCAAGTTCACAGTTTCCTTCAGGTCTTCTCTGCATCCAAACACAGGCACCAACTCACAGCATCCCTTACAGCATACCCCTACAGATACCCTTAGCTGTTTTTTATATAGCTACATAATATGACTTTCCCATTCACAGATATCTTAACCTTTGAAAACCAGGTTCCAAGAAATTTTATACTCAAAACTCTATCTTCCACACTTTGGGACATAATTCTAAAAAATAGTACTTAGTAGATAGATGTTTAATAAATATTTAAATAAATGTACAACTTGTACATTTTTATAAAACCGCTGAATAAGTAACCTTTTGAAATCTTAGTACAATATAAATCTAGCTTTACTTTAAAAAAGCATGTGGAAAGGTACAAATAATTTAATATATTCAATAATAAAAATGGCGAACAAAACTACCATATAATGTATTATCCCAAATTCACATAAATATACAGAGCTTAAGATAATTTTTGAAGTATTACTTCATTTTTACCTGCATGCCATTTTTAAGGTTTTTACATATGCTATCTATATTATAAAATAAATAAAAGCAGGCATAGACTTTTAAATATGGAAATACAAGTCTAGGCAAAAGTGAAGACAATATGAAATTAAATGGAAATTATGTTGTGATGCTCAAATGTTATAACATCTCTAAAATATGTATGTTAAAACACTACCTGATAACTTTTGTTATTATTCTCATATCACTTGGCAAATAAAATGGCTCATACAATATATGTTTTAAATATCATAATTAGTAATTTAGAAATTTTATGGGCTAGAAAGACAGTCAGATGTGCTAAATTCATACTTTGTATTCATGAGGCCCAAGCTTGTCAAAATAAAGCTCTCTGAGACCTCTTAAGAGCAATGCTTTCTCTCAGTAAAGTTCTGGGTTTGGCCCCCAGTCTGTAAGATTTATTTTTCAGCTTTGTTATTGAAGGTGTGTGCACCCTCACAATTCAACTGTTTCCTTTTTAGGCAACAGATATTTGGGTTTAGTTTTCTCTTTTTTTGGGGGGTGGGGTACACCGGGCAGTGCTCAGGGGTTACTCCTGGCTATCTGCTCAGAAATAGCTCCTGGCAGGCACGGGGGACCATATGGGACACCGGGATTCGAACCAACTACCTTTGGTCCTGGATCGGCTGCTTGCAACGCAAACACCGCTGTTTAGTTTTCTGATACAACTTAGTATTCTGTATTTTATAATTGTTGAATTCAGGTCATTAATTTTGAGTGAGATGATGAATTTAGTGGCATCATTTTGTAGAAATTAAGTGCATTTGTAAACTTGTTATTATCTTTTAAAGAAGCTCCTTTAATTTTTCCTTAAATATTAGTTTCTTTAAAAAATATTTTAGGCACCGTGGTTTACAAATCGATAATGATGGAGTTTTATACATAATACATTCCAGCATCACACCCTCCACAATTGTGTTCAGTGGGTATTATAATTTTACTTTGTTTCCTCTTACGAAAATGATAAAATCTGTCTCTTTCCTTCTGAATAACTTCCCTTAATATGGTAACTTACATATTTGTACATACAGCAATGAATTTCATAATTTTATTTTTCTTAAATTCAAGTAGTGTTTCATTGTCATTCTTCTAAATAATACATTTTATAATTTATAATGATCTCCATATCCACAGTTAATCCTTTCAAGTTTGTTCTTCCTCTTTATTTTGCCCTTGCCCTCTAGTGACCTTATCCTTAATTTTACCTCAGTCTAATAATATTATTTATTATTATTATTATAATTAATTTTTGAGCTTTTAACCACACAAAGTACTGTGAGCTTATTATTCCTAGTTGTTCTCTGGGGATTATATAGAGTTCTGGCTATTGAACTGGGGTCAATTGTATGTATGACCAGCTCCTTGACTTCTTTGTGCCCAGCCCCCTAATTATATCAGATTCAAGTGTGAGCCACTCTGTGCTACATACCAATATCAAAGTATTAAGATAGGGGCCCGGGAGATAGCATGGAGGTAAGGCGTTTGCCTTTCATGCAAAAGGTCATCGGTTCGAATCCCCGTGCCCCATATGGTCCCCCGTGCCTGCCAGGAGCAATTTCTGAGCATGGAGCCAGGAGTAACCCCTGAGCACTGCCAGGTGTGACCTCCCTCCCCCCAAAAATAAACCCAAAATATTAAGATAATGCACATAATGGTTTCAATATCAAAAATGCTCTAATCGCATATTCTTAATTTCAAATATCTCACACTTTTCACTAACAAATATTTCTAGCACATTGTTTTGTTATCCCATTTTTTAGACTGTTAGATGAGCAAGATATAAAATTTAATGATAAACTATCAATTCACTATACTTCATACCTTGGAGCACATTCGTGTTTCATACTTAACTTGCATTGTGTTTGAGTACTCTTTGACTTTCACTTGGAAAACTACTAATACTGTTTGTGTCCAACTCTCTTTATTCTCTGGTTGTAGAAAGTTGCGCAACCATGTAGATTAGTCATCTTTTCATAACCATTAACTTCAATTGCGTATTTTGAGTTGCTCTGTAATTCTATATTTCCATATTCTATTTTCTCTCCCTCAAACCTAAGAAAGATTTTACATATATTCTTTTCTTAGCCTTCAGAAAGAACACCAATTCTGTCCTCTTCCAGCCTCATCTTTAATTTACTGAGAAAATTCAAGCAATCAAAAAGGTTTTCCAAATACCACACCATATATTCTTCTAGTCCCCATTAAGTTGTAATAGCGCATTTGCTTTCTACGAACTTTTGACTTCTTAATAATATCTTTTCACTTTGATCTTTTATCTCTGGCACCATCATATTTTAACTTCACCAAACCATGCTATCAGTATATAAACATACTTTAATAGTGTCTATTTAAAAAACTGATTAACTCATGTTCTGTTCACTATAGTCCCTTAAAAATTATTTCTTATCTAATGTTTATTTTGTTCCAGTTCTCCCTTGAACATGCTCTAATCAGGCTTTCATCTTGTGATTTTCCTGACATAACTGTAAGGATCATCAAGAATTTCAACACAGCAGTACCTAATGATAAATGTCTCCTTTTTTATTGGTCTCATCAACTATAGTTGATATAGCATATTATTTCTTCAGAAACCTACTATTAGCGTTCAGAAAATTACTCACTCTGGGTATATTTTGAAGTCTCATTTGTTAGTTTCTCCTCTATTCACATAGCACTAAAATACAGTTTCATAAAATTTCAGTCATAAGCTCTTTTCTCTATGCACATGTACACCAAGATAATACTATTTATGACTTTAGAAAATTGTATACATTAACAAACCTCAAATTTATATCTAGTTTATATCATTGAACTTTAAATATACACCTCCACAAGCTCTACTATGTATCTCTTAGGCACATTAAATTTAACATGTCAAAACAGAATCCTTAATATTTCCTCTACTCCAAACATGATTATCTCCTGTCTTCGTCATCTCAATTAATGGTAATTTTATCATTTTAACTTGTCAAGTTAAAAATTTTGTTGTCATTCTCGCCTTATCTTTTTCTCTCACATTTGACAGCAGGCTCTATAAACTTTACCTTCAAAATACATCCAGAAATTGGTGTCGTTTCATCACCACTATCCTGGTTTCTTGACAGGATTACTCTAGCCATTTTATTTGTTTCTCTATTTCTCTGCTGAACTTTCTTGTCTATTTCCCATTGAGCAATCAGAATAAGGTTATTCAAAACTCTGTCAAATCATGTCACTCTATTACTCAGTACCTTCCAAATATCTTTCTATTTAATGAAATCAGCTAAATTACTTAGAAGGTTTAGTTTTTTTTAAATCGAGATTACTCAATACTTTTCTAATTTCATGCTTTTATACCTCTTTTGCTCACTCTACCTGTTTTCCACTGGATTGATTTATTTTTAAATATTCTAGGATCTTACCTCAGTAACATTTTAGCATTTTTTCCTCTCCTCCTAACATTTTCTTGTTCCAGATTTATTTTTATATTTGTACTAACTGTTAAGTGTTCATTCATAATTATGGTAACATACTGAGGTTTTTTTATGATATAAGAACATAAATAAATAATTTTGCTTTTTTTATTTTTTGTTTTTTCAGCCACACCCGGTGATGCTCAGGGGTTACTCCTGGCTATGCGCTCAGAAATTGCTCCTGACATGGGGGACCATTTGGGACACCGGGGATTGAATCGAGGTCCATCAGCTACATGAAAGGCAAACACCCTACCTCTGAGACAATGCTCTTGCCCCCATCTTTAGTCATTTTTATGAATAAAACCTATTTCCTATATGTTTCCTATATATTTCCTATATTTGTTCTTCCTCTGCAAATCCTGATTTATAACTTCCAAAAGCTTTGGCGTTTCTGGGTTTTTGTAACAGCTCAATTTATAGTATCTCTTATTATGCTAATGAGAAATATCTTTAGTAAACACTTCTGGAGAGTTTCCCAAGAGGTGCTCAGACTGTACCTCTGAGAATTTTGTCCAATCTGAATGTTGTCAATGTAAGAGTCAGAGGATGAGGTTAAGTTCTGATCCAGCAGTGCTGGGGATTACCAGACAACCTCAATGCTGACCACATCTGGTAGTACTTGGACATCTCTAAGGTTGATATTGGTAATTCTGTACTCAAGGGATCATGTGCTTTGGGGAGTGAACTGACTTAGCTACAAGTAAGGCATGTGTATTAGCCCTATATATCGTGTTGGGCCTGGAAAATATTTTCAGATGTTATTTTTGGTTGCCCAATAAATCAACTAAAAGAGAATATGGAACTTTTAGTCCCATTTTTATTTTCTGAGAGGAAAATCCTATAGCTACTATATAAACACCTGATAATCATATTCTGATTAAAAAATCAGATCCCTTGTTAAACTGTGGACAAATATTTTTTAGAAAAAATGTCTGTCCTCTATGAACTCTTTATTCCTTATAAATTTTCCTTTGAATAGCAGTTCCTGAACTAGAATTTCTGGATGGTCTCAT
>PVKC010054521.1:0-10070 GCA_004027635.1 Crocidura indochinensis | reverse complement strand
GTAGGGGCTGGAGAGATAGCACAGTAGGGCATTTGCCTTGCATACAGCTGACTGAGGAAGAACCCGGTTAGATTCCCAGCATCCATATGGTCCTCCAGACTGCCAGAGGCTATTTCTGAGTGCAGAGCCAGGAGTGACCCCTGGGTGCCACTGGGAGTGGTTCAACAACCAATCAATTAATCAATCAATAAAGTTTAAAGATGAAAAGAAATGATCACTTTATGTATTCTGATATAGGAACTGAGAGGTGTAAATATAATGTTTAAAGATGTAATACAAACACAAAATAACAAAAATCGCTAAAATGTGTAATGGAGTTCTTACTCTAATATTGTATCCCACAACCTAATAACCAGTGAACCTCATGCACACAAACAAGGCTTACTCTATCTACAGTCACAAAATTTCCAGTCTTATCTATAATGCGAATGAACAAGGAAAATCTTCAATGACAAAGGTCTTAAGGAAGAAATAACTATGAACCCTAAGTCAATAAATATATCACTTTAAGAGAACTTTACCTTATGGGAAGACTAAAAAATATATTTTTGATTTTTTGTTCGTTTTTGGGCCACACACGGTGATGCTCAGGGGTTACTCTTGGCTATGCATTCAGAAATCGATCCTGGCTTGGGGGACCCTATGGGACATGGGGAGATCAAACCTTGGTCTGTCCTCGGCAGATGCCCTACAGCTTGCACTACCGCTCTGGCCCATCCTAATTTTTTTTAAGTGTAAAAGGGACCAAAGCAATAAAACTGTGGTAGGTAGGGTGTTTGACCCAGGATGGACCTGGGTTTGATTCCTGGCATCCCATATGGTACCCCGAGCCTGCCAGAAGTAATTTCTGAGCACACAGCCAGGAATAATCCCTGAGTGATGCCAGGTGTAACCCTTGAGTGGTGTCAAGTGTGCCTTCCACTCAACACCCCCCCCCAAAAAAAAACACAAAAAAAATGTAAAAAAGAAAACCAGCAAAACAAGAACTTAAAAAGTTTAACAAATAAAAGCAGTGGTTGGGGACCTACACAGCTGTACCAGTAATGTTAGGGAATTATACAATACGAGGGAACAAACCAGAATCAGATAATTGCAAGATATGCACCTAAACCCCTAGATTATCTCTTTGACCCAGAAAATAAGAAATTATAAAATGACTAAATTATATGACTAAATTTTTCAGAGTGAAGTGGCAACATTGTCATCAAAATAAGATATTTTATTAAGTGTTGAGTAAAATAAAACAAGATCCTCACCACTTGTGTATGTCATTGTATGTTTTTATATATCAAAGATAGACAATATTCAGAAAGTTTCCTGAAAGAAGTAAAATAAAAAAATATTGGCTATATAACAAACACATGAAGGAATATTCTTTTTGATTAGCATGATATCCTTACATAAGAAACTACCAAACAAATTATAATCATTTCTTTTTGTTTTGTTTTGTTTTGTTTTGTTTTAGGGACGGAGGTGTTTTTTTGTTTGTTTGTTTGTTTGTTTTAGGGTCACATCCTGCCCGGCAGCGCTCAGGGATTACTCCTGGATCTGTGCTCAGAAATTGCTCCTGGCAGGCGTGGGGGACCATATGGGATGCCAGGGGATTCAAACCACCATTCCTTAGCATGCAAGGCAAATGCCTTACCTTCATGCTATCTCTCTGGCCCCACAATCATCTCTGAACACTAACTCAGGTGACAGATATATACAAATACACAGAATTTGTCTCACGTATATGTACATATATGCTATATAAAACAGATCTAAGGTTTGGTCTTCAATAAAGCCTAGACTACAAGACTTACAAAGAACTTAGTTCTCAACCTGATCAAGTAAAAGTATAGTATATATTCATAGGAATAACTAGTTAAGTGATCTTGGTTTACAGTAGATTCTTAGAAAGCTATACTGACTTTAAACTAAGTGAGACTCTTCCAAATTTATTGTCTCCTTACAACATGATATGTAGATAAACTGCATTTACTTAATGGACTTGGATTTTAAATATTTAGTTTGTGAATTTGATACCTGTATATAGTCAAGAAGATAGAGGAGGCCTTGTCTGAACAAATTTAGAATGTGCAAATTTGTTTGTCAATATACCTGCATATCCTCCAAAATTATTTAGGAGCTTTTATTTAAATTTAAGAGCTTATGAATTCGTTTGAACAGCTTGTTGATGATCATTTGACAGACTGTGTGGGAAATTGAGCTTACTTCAAATTTATGAACTGATGGAGCTATTCCTTATAATGATTAACAATGAGTCACAGAAGAAACCAGGGGTCATTCTCAGGCATATGTGCCTAATGTCAGGTGTGGAGAGAGTGAAAACAGTCAAAGCAGAGGAAAAGGCCTCATGATAGTCTGTTAGCTAATTTTCATTTTTAAAGTGAAGATACAGACTGGAAAATTTTAAGAACTTAGTGCCTAAAACATCTCCAAAATGGGTGCTTTGTGAAAGTCTTGGTTTAAAATCCCCAAAAAATGATTAACATAAGAAAGCAGTAACTTAGAGGAAGCTGTAATAATATCACAATATGTTTACTTAATTTAGAAATGCAGAGTAGAATATAAGTGTAAGGAGCATAGACCAGTAACACACATTGCTCTAACAATTGATGTTTTTACCTGAGAAACACATCATATACACATTCCAAGATCCAGACATGAAACACTTAGAAAATAATTTAAAAAATGAAGCTATTGGGCCGGGCGGTGGCGCTGGAGGTAAGGTGCCTGCCTTAGGACGGACCGGACCGCGGTTCGATCCCCCGGTTCCCATATGGTCCCCCGTGCCTGCCAGGAGCAACTTCTGAGCGAATAGCCAGGAGTAACCCCTGAGCGTCACTGGGTGTGGCCCAAAAACCAAAAAAAAAAAAAAAAAAATGAAGCTATTGTAATGATAGTAAGTGCTTATATAGAAAAAAGACATTAAAATTCTTCAAAAATAATTCAGTTATACATTTAATGCTAATCACATTGTTAAAGATAATTAATAACATGAACCATATTTACTTGGTCTTTTCAAGAACAACTTGTCCAACAACATTGATTATCCACCATATGCATATATTATACTTTAAAGCATTATCTCATTCCAACATCCCCAGAATCCTATGAGAAAGATACAAAATTGTTATTTACTGCATTTTACATATAAGAAAATTAAACATAAAGTACAAAATGTCTATAGCACTAAACATTAGTGTTTAGTCTTAAAAACAGACACAACTAACAGAGTTTATAATCTAAAATAAGAGAATTAGTATTAACTAGAAATTACAATGAAAATAGCTGTCTAGGCCTCCCAATTCTTATCACAGGCTGTGTTCTTTACACTGACTGTATAGAAAGAGGAGGTACAGTAAATGCACCCCACATACACCTCAACCCAGACCCTTGCCGGGTCTGTATTGTGAATCTGGGGACAAAAAAAAAGAAAATAGCTGTCTAAATGTTTGTGCCTAAACAAATGGTTTATTACAATTGAATGTAAAATAGTTCTTGTTAAAAAAAAAATCTCAGAAAATCTAAAAGTGTGATCCAAATTTACTCAGGAGACTAATACTTGTTTAGGAAATGCTCAAAATGGATATCCTTTTCATAGTGACATTTTACTCTTATTCTTTCATGAGTGCAATGGGTACTTTTTTTTACTTTTGATGTGCTTGGATTGTAAATGCCTAACTTTTTCAACTCGAGCAAAAGAACAAACTTCACAGAAAGACAAGAACTATGTGGTCTACAACTTCAGGACAAGTTTTCAAAGTTCATTAAAGTGGTCCCTGAATGGCTATGCACACAGAATCTTCAAATTTTCTTGACAAGTTCCCTATCTTCCGAACTTCTTTTTCAGCATCTCCTGGAGGGCTTTGCAAAAACACTAATTTCTGAGAATCACTGTTCTCAGCTCTAGACCAGTAGAACTTGGGTCCCTACAATTGTTTAAGATCAAATGAGAAATTCAAATATATGACATAGTCTATTCTTTCTACTTTGTATAATTAGTCCTGCACTGTTCTTCAAAGATTTTTCTATCTGGGCACATCCACTCTTGTCAGATAAGTACTCAAATAAAACTTTTGGGGCACTAAAGATTCTTACTAGAACTTCACACATTGGAAATATTAGTGAATGTTGAAAAGTTGACCCTTAAAATGACTTCTCAGCACTGCAAATTATGCAGGCTTTGTATACCCTTTCAGCATATTGCAAAAACTAGGAGTCACCACCAAGATAGTGTGTTAGTACGAGTTAAGTGTTCAGATAAAAACTCTATCTTCAACTACTACAGTAATGCCTTTCACAACACACTAAGGTGCACATGACATCCAGCAGAATTACATAAGGTAAAGAAATCTTGGAGAGTCTGCTGTCCTCACAGAACGTTTGCCAGTATCCTGACAGAATTAGGAAGCCCTCCTGGAACTGCCCTCCAGACATGAGCACACACAAAGGAAGGCTTCATATGAAATCCTATGCAAATAAGTCAAGTGAGAAAAGTGGAACATTAAATTTTAGAATTGGCAGGCAACAACGTTTGCAAACCTGAAGGTATTATTTAACTAAGAACTGGAATTCTATAAAGTTGCAATTGTGATAACTAAAGGCTTCTCCCCCACCTTCCCACCCCACTGCCAAGTGAAGTCTTTACCAGGACAAAAGTTTAAACACAATGATTTAATCCAGGTTAATAAACACTAAAATAGTATTTCAAGATTCTGCAATGTGTCTGGAGAGATTTGCAAAAATAAGGGAAAAGACAGAATTTACCTTGGATGAAGGGATGCCTTATGACATGATTCGATGGGTTGCAGTTAATGAACAATTTCCCTGGGGTTCTCCTTAAATAATCAATACCTAGCATTGATAGGCCTTTCTTCTCAAAACAGCTTCAAGTTTCAGTCCTACTTGTAGCATTGACACAAAGACATTTTGTTACTTTCTTTTAACTCTAAAATCCTCCTTTGTGTTCAAACCTAGAACTTCACAAGAACTCCCAATCCACTCATTCTTGTCTATTTAATTCATTCAAGTAATATACTGTATTATGTTTGGCATGAAAAAAATATGAATCTGAGGTGGGTGCAATTCCTATGGGGTCTATGGTTGAAAATAGAAAGTTGCCAGCATTAATTATGATTAAATAGAGATGACAGTGATGATGGCTGTTAGAGGCAAATATAACATACAATGAGAGTTAAGTGCTTAGGAAAAGACTTTCAGGAAGAGGATTACTTAACTGAGCTTTGAGGATCAGACAGAATGCAATCACAGAAATAATAAAGATCAGCATGTAAATGTTGTGACACTGAACTTTCAGCTTATTTTATTTTTTTGACAGTACACAGCTCAATACCTTAGAGTCAATCTCTGATTCATGTGCAATATTTGCAAATAAATGCATTTTGGAAGTTCCTATAATATATATATTATATTATATTATATTATATATTCTATATATTACATAGAAATATTTTTGGAAGTTTCTTTACCCCTACTGGGCATTCAGTTTCCTATTATGAAATTCACCACTTCAGAGCACAATTTTATGTTTATGCTTTGTCTTGGAGTATGTCCTTTAAAAGGATCTTTGTAAGATTTGTTTTATTTATATACATATATATTTATAAATGATACCTTTAACGTACAGTTATGGGAATGCCATCTACAAAACTGACTGCACCTAACTCATTTTTGAAAATAATAGAAATATTGTCTCCAAATTTCATATCCTTTGTCCTAATGATGCATTTCTTGTTGAATAGTTTGAGATTATTCATCAAATAAAAACACTTGAAAGGAAGGACAGAATTTTTTTAAATTAATAACAGAAAATAGACCCTGATGCAACAAAATAAAGCAGAAAGTTGCTTGGAAAGACATAAACTAGAAAGGAGGAAAAGGTGAGAGATGGAGCAGGGGATAAACCTTTTTATAATATAAAAAGTCTGTGGTCCCTACTGTGGAAAGTACTATGGATTCTTCTTTGGGAGATTGCTCCCTATGGGCACACCCATTATCATGACTGCAGACCATCTGTCTGGCTGCCTTTGGCATTTCTGTCCTTATGGGATAGAGGGAAGACAGACAGAATGCATGGACTGGAGGAGGCGATGCATGCCAGAGAGGCCTATGAGGATTGGAGGAAACAGACTATGCTGGACCCAAGAGCCAGACACCTGTGTAAACTGCAGGAAGCTGAGAGAAGTCCAGCTGAGCTGATGGAGACACCACATGCATATTGCTGTAGGAGGCAAAGTCACACAGAGACAAAGACGGGAGGTGTGTGCATGTGTATACACACAAGCATATGCACATGCATGCAGACTCTAGAAAACAAAGACACACTGATATAGAAAAGTATAAAGAAACTTTTAGAGGCAACAATAAATATGAATCCATGCAAAATTGTCCCCCAATGTCTAACTGACATTGCATTTTAGAGAAATTTATTTGCATTATCAAAAAGTATAAACAATACCTTTCACAAGTTTATGACTTCCCAACTAAGTTCATTTAATAGTTTGTCAAATATCTAAACAGACGGTCTAGACAGATGGGAATTCACATTGAAAAACTCCCTGAAGTATTTTGTAAAATACCTCTTTCTACTGCTGCCCCCCCAACACCCCTTTCTCTCCTGCTCTCACACACGTCCACACATTGAATAAGAAATTTCTGACATGAGGGTTCAATCAAAAGTGATACTGATGCCCACTCCTACTTCAGAGTTCATGAGAGGTTGGGAGTGGCTTGCATTCCATTTAGAGAAACACAGATCCTGCCTCTGGAAAATTAAAGTATTTATTTCCTCTCTGTTTAAAAAGAGCATCTTCAACATGCATACAAACATATGAGGAAAACAGTATAAAGATCTTGACATTTGAATTCTTAGAAAAAGAATATACAATAGAAAGTTAATACCAAGGAGTGTCACAAAAGATCCAGTTTAACATCACTAGGGTATAGTAATTCTCACTTACCCAAGCATATTAGTTCTCCTGTTTTTAGTACTATAAGCATAGCACAAGATGATATTTCCCAGAATATCTTCTGTGTCATGATAAGGAAGACAATAAGATCACTGCTCTTCCCCCACCAATATCTAAAGGATATAACTATTTTTAAATAAATTTTGTATTGCAATTTATAGAAAATCGTTTGCTACATCAAAAAGTACTTTTCAAAATACTTTTCAAAAATATCTTTCATGGTGTTAGAAGACCAAATTAAGTTCATTTAATAATTTGTCAACTGTCTACAGATGAGCACTCACATGTTAAAAAAATCTAATATTTTATAAAATACCCATTCCACACTGGATCTGAAGTCCTCTGACTTAAAGGTAAAAACTTTTAGTAAAGACTCCACAGGATCCTTTGGAGAGAAAAATCAAGAAGGTTAGGAACTGCTTCCTATAGCCCTAGCATCCTGCCATAGATGTCAACCACCACAATCCAATGAATATCAGCATATATCTTTTTAAATCAAATTAGTTTGGGAGGTAGGTCTTGGTGAACAGCTGGTGATATTCAGGAGATACCATGGGTATATACTTAGGAATTGCTCCTGACCATATTGGGGAGACTAAATGTGGTGCCAATGACCGGCCAGGGTCAGTCACAAGCAAGGTAAGTCTTATTCCTTAAACTATCTAACTCCAAATCTATTTGACTTGATTTTGAAAGTGTTTTCCAAATTTAACTACATAACCAATTTTAAGTGTACTCCCTTGAATTACCATGAGGAATTTGGCTTTCTCTGAATAAATTATTTATTTAAAAAGAAATTTAAATTTTAAAAGAATTTAAAACTAAATTCACATTTTAAAGCATAGAATGTTATATAAAAATAAATACCAATACAGCTTCGTTTTATTAAAAGGTAAAGTAAGTTATTTTCAAAATTGTAATCACATGCAGCTACAAAACAAGACTAGGTTAGAATACTAGAATACCATGTTTAATTTTATATAAAGTATAATATATTGCATTTAATGCATTCCATATATTTATAAAAATGCAGGCAAGGGCATTTATTCAGAAATAAATATAACCCATAAGATATTAAAAGGGTAGAGAGTGCAGGTGACTTTATGTCTTTATGGTGTGCCATATTTTCCTTACTTTTAAATTTCTAAAGTACTTTAGATGAAGATCAAAGTAAATTGATTTCTTTTATAGTTTATTTTTGGTTTTGGGGGTCACACCTGGTGACACTTAGAGATTACTCCTGGTTATGCACTCAGAAGTTGCTCCTGGCTTGGGGTACCATATGAGACACCGGGAGATGGAACTGAGGTTTGTCCTAGGTCAGCCGTATGCAAGGCAAATGCTCTACCAATGAGCCAACATTCTGGCCCCGTTAATTAATTTATGAGTTCTAAAATTCTCTCAAAAATTTGAGCAAAACACATGTCATTGATATATCAGAAAAGAAAATATTTTAGCTAGTCTACAGAAAGAACTTTTAAATTAAGGATACTCTAAAGTCCAGAAAACAGTGCAGAATGTAACCCATTTGCTTTGCATGCAGCAAATCCCCCTGGGATCCAATACTCTTCAGGGTCACTCCTAAACACAGACACCCAGGAATTTTTTTCTGATCATTGTCAAGTGTGATGCTAAATCCAACCTTCCCAAAAGGACATTCATTATTGTAGGAGAAGTTTAACATAAATGAACCTCTTCTTAAATGGTTGAAGATGCCATACAGTCCATCCTACAGCGATAATAGGTAGTCTATTCTCCTCTGGAGACACTCTTTTCACGTAGCAGTTTATCCCTTACACAGAAACAGTATATGAAGAGGATGACTGGAGATAGATCAAATTAGCTGTTGATGAAAATATTGTGTTGACTTATAACTGCACAATTCACCAGCTCACACACATAGTTACATAAGCAAGGCTGGCCTGATAGATGTCTTAAGAGAGCCTGAAGTTGGAGCAAATCACTTTTGAAAAAGAAACACAGGATGTGAGATAAAAGTCTCATGAGGGAGATTGAGAAGATGGAAAGTCAAAATGAAAGGTAAGAATACACATACTTTCATTTCTAGACCTAATGAGCCACAAGAAAGAAAATCCCATAAGTCAATCTGAGTGGCATATATAATTGATACTGTAAAATGAGCAAATAAAATCATTTTTAATGTTGGGTTTTTGTCATTGAGGATGGCTTTTGCACATGGTTTTGAAGCAAATGGTTGCTAGGGAATATGACAGAATGAGGAAACAGACTGTAAATGATATTTGGGGTGTGTGCAAGATAGGGCGGGGTGAGTGTGGTGATCTAATGTAACTAAATGTAACTAAAGACATTTCTTGTCTGTGGTTGATTTGGCATTAATTTTAAGTCTTTATTTTGACATTTCCAAAGCATACCACTCTAACTTGGTTTTAGAATATGAAACCTGAGAGGCATTCTGGTAAAGCCCACGGTTTCCACAGTGCTTGAAGGTGGGGAGAGAAGACTTAGCAAGACATGGATAATAAAAAGTCGATTTGATGATTTATTATGCCAACATTTTGTTAATGAATTCTCAGTTTTATTGAAGTAGTAGCAAGTGTGACTTTATTCTGAATTTAAATACATCAATGATAGAGCAACAATGAAAAGTCTATGTTCTGATTGTTGCATTTCCTCTTTTCCAGCCTCTCCTCTGTCACATTTTTGAAATTGTCAGCATAGAATTGTGGGATGGGGACTAGAGAAGTTTGCTCCTCTAAGTGTCAAAGCAGCCACCACCACTACTCACCACTATAACCACCACCAACTCAGAAATGGAAGTTGAATGCTGTTTTTTGAGGCATTATCCGTGCACTACATTTAATTGTGTAATTCATACAATAACATTAATGATAATACTCACATACATGCCGAATATGATATGACACTATATTTCCCACCAGACTGCCTACTTCTTTCCAACAGTGTCTAAAAATCCCATCCCCTTCTCCACATACACCACTAGGTAAATTCAATTTTGATGATCATGCCTCATGGTGAATTGTTCTCTTACTGTGTACTTTTATTTATTTTTTTATTTAATTTTATTTTTTT
>PVKC010054483.1:0-10042 GCA_004027635.1 Crocidura indochinensis | reverse complement strand
CTTCATAATTGTACTTCAGGCATATAGTGACAGTGAATTAGGACCATTCCCACAACCAGTGTTGACCTCCTTCCACAACTGGTTCCCAGCATGCACCCCATATCTCCACTTTTAGCTGCCGGGTCTACAAATGTAACAGATCCATTTTGTGTTTAGCTTGTTATGATTTGGGACTCTTTTTTCTATTGTAGTTGACTTTGGTTTCTGTATTTAGTTCTGACTGTTTTTTCCCACCCAATGCAACTGAGACCACTTGGGCCCTGGGCCCTGTCCATTTTTTATTTCATTTCTCAATTTGTAGAAAGACATAGAAATAGGAGGCAAAACAAAGTGATTCATGTTCTAAGTTTCTATGAAAAAAGAAGGCGTCCCTACCAAAAAAATATAAATAAAATTTAAAATGTGGGATTGTCAAGACTGAGGAAATTATAAAGAAAATATCCATGCCCCCCCAGAAACCAAGTTGTCTCTACCCATATAGCATTTTGTCAAAAATCCAACTATAGGCTCAGGGAATGCTAATTGTCCAAGCCCAACGTCTTTCTTTATAGTCCCAGGAAAAGTTTTACTCAGTCACAGTTGTCCAGTTGTCACAATCAGTCTTCTGTAATTAGAGATCTTGGTTTTTACACAGACCCTAAATTGAAGCTGGGTGTCATGGAATGTCACTGTTCAGTGGCAAGGCAGAGAAACCTGCCCTTAGAGCAAGTTGTTGTTTCTTTGTCTTCAGACTGTCATATGAACCTACTCTAGAGCAATTGGTACCAGGGTGGCATTAGGCCCTTCACTGTGTTTGATTCCTTGTGCTGGTGCAGAAAACCAAGTTTCAAGAATGGGATCCAAGGTTCAGGGTTGGATGGTTGATGTCTGATCAATTGAGGCCTCAGTCAAATCTCCATGACAAATGTTCAGGGTAAAACATGGCCCTACACTATGACATTTATGGGTTCTAATTCCTATTAGATAAGAACTTTTTTCTATATGTAAGATTTCCCCAATTTAGTGTGGCTATGCAAAAGGAACAATGTCATATGATACTACTGGTGCATATGGGGGTAAAAAAAAAACCAAGGTAAACAATCTCTATAACCTGGTATTAATCTGAGCTCATATCTTAAGTAAGACTTTTCTACTAGAATTTCCTACTAAGCAGATCCAAAAGATGTGATGGGGGAAGCTAATTCTACATATGGAAATAAACACTAAGAATTCTATTAAGGAAATGTGTCTTCAGAAACATACAAAGGAAGTAAGATATCCCATTTAAGTTGTTTGAAATAGTTTGGGGGATATAAAATCCAGAGCACAATTTGATCCTTTACCCAATGATCTTGTGGAATCTGAAATATGGTTCGCAGAAGTCAAGGATCAGGTAGTATTCTCAATCTGATCTGAAATTCCACTGAGAGGTATTCTGACTTTGGTCTCTCCTGAGTGAGGCAGGCGTTTTACCTCTCTTTTTTTCTAAGTTTAGATTTGTGTATTGGAGGCCAACAAAAATAAAAGTTGTTGATAGTTGTCTTCTGGGGCAGTTTTAGGCCAGATGTTTATGTTTTTAAAATAAATTTAAAGATAAATTTGGAAATGTCACTCAGAAATTGCTTCTGGCTTAGGGGACCATATGGGATGCTGGGGGGATCGAACTGCAGTCAGTCCAAGGTTAGTGCATGCAAAGCAAACACCCTACTGCTTGTGATAGAGGGCCTTTTATTTAAAAGTACTATATCACCAATGAAGTCATTAATACAATAGGAGGTTTAATAAGCTCTTGATGTTAGCTATCCATTCTGTTAAATTGGTGTCTTTCTCTATGGATGACAGCATCAAAAATTGAAGTTGTCCAGGAATTTAAAGAACTATTCCAATACTGATTTTTAGGGGTCTGTCAGATGCCAGTCCTCCTGCAAGTAGGAAGATCTGGGTGGTATGTGCCCATACTTGCTCCAAAATGTCCAGATAATTTCAGCTCAGAAAAAAAACACTAATCAATGTATCAGCAGTAAAATTGGTATTCCTGAAGGGAATCGTAGAATGTTGATGATCAGGGCCATAGGTAAAATAATGATTCTTGATGATGGAAGCAGTAGACATACTTTGGCAGGAAGACAATTTTTTCAGCTTCATTGAGTAACATTGAATAAAGTACTGCTGTTAGCGCTGAGAATAAGGTTACAGAGGAAAGAGAAATGACATATTATAGTATTATAAGGGAGACTGAAATTATATTGTTTCATTGAAACTCCAGACTTCATTTTCTTTTTCTTTTTTTTAACTTATAATAATAATTTTTTTGGGGGGGTCACACCCGGCAGTGCTCAGGGGTTACTCCTGGCTCCATGCTCAGAAATTGCTCCTGGCAGGCACAGGGGACCATATGGGGCACCGGGATTCGAACCGATGACCTTTTGCATGAAAGGCAAACGCCTTACCTCCATGCTATCTCCCGGGCCCCTATAATAATAATTTTTAGGAAGACCAAAAGCAACATGTTTTTACAGTTTAGGATTTTTCCCAATCTCGTATTTATATTGTCACAAAATGGTTTTGAAATATCATAGAGGTTTAGCTAATTTGAGTATAGATAATTCTGTGCTCACTGGCTCAGCATCTGGGACATAAATGCTCAATAAGAAACTTTGAAATGGATCAAGTAGTTGATTCTTTCCTTTTCGGAATATGACATAAGACACTACACTGAACCAGGAAGAGGCAGAGCAGGTTCATGATTTGGATTTTCAATTAACTGAGAACATAACTGAAGTTGAGTTTTAGGATGATTTTAGGTGACTAAAATCAAAACCTATAGTGGGTCTTAGAGTTCAAAACCTATAGTGGGTCTTAGAATTCTAAGAAACTATTTTGAGGAATTGGGCTTTAAAGTGATAGCGTGACTCCCCCGTTTCCTTTTTCTAAATTCATATTTATAATACATAGATGATTTCTTCTAGATTTTTTTCTCTTTCATTTCTTCTTCCCCTTTTTGTTTCTTATACTTCCAACAGAACCACATTACTGAAATTATTCTTGTTCAACCTCATAATTTGAAGGGGAATGATTGACGATATCAGTCATATGAACATTTAGTGAAAATAAAAAATGATCAGACTTGAACACCAAACCCAGATTCAATGACAACAGAATCTATCCCCAATCTACAACAAGCTGTACAAATGGGGACCAGTTTTACTAGCATCCTGGGGGTTAAAGGAGGGATAAATGGGACACATGCTGGAAAAAGGGATGGAGGGAGGACAACACTGGTGGTGAGAATCCCCCTTACTCATTATTGCTATGTACCTTAAATAATACTGTGAAAGACTTGCAACTCATTTTGACCATAATAAAAAATTTAAAAATAAAGTCAAATTGAAAAAAAATGTGAAAGTGTTACTGGTTTGTGTTTTTTTTTTTAATGAGTGTGTGAGTGGTATGTATGTAAGGACTGGAAAGCTGTGAGAATCAGTTAACTATTCTCATCATAAAGTTTTGAATTTAATATAAAATATAAGATAACATTTAATATGTATGATAGAAATATATATAAAATATAAAGTACTGTTTAATAAGATAAAGGTTTAATGTACCATTCAACATCATGTCTCCAACATCATGTCTCTCAACAGTGTCCATATACTTCCACCATTGTCTCAGATTACCCTTAATCCAAGTACCTCCTCTCATGCCAATGGTAAGTTCAATTCTGTAGACCATATTTTGGCTATTTGTTATTTCCTTACCATATTTTTTATATCCTTTATATGAGGGAGATTATTATGTATCTGTTCCCCCCCCTTTTGGCTAACTACTCAGCATGATGTCCTTGAGTTCTATCCTCATAGATAAAATTGCATGCTTTCATCTTTTCTTATAGCTGAATAATATTCAATTGCTAATATAAAGTGTAGTTTCTTTATTAATTCATCTGTTATTGGATACTGGTTATTTCCAAATTTTGGTTACTGTGAGCAGTGTTACAGTGAACATAGGAGCAAAATATCTTTTCTGTATAGAGTTTATGGATCTTTAGTGAAGATGCCAAGAAATTGAATTGCTGAATCATATGAAAGCTCAATTTTTAATTTTTTTATAATAATTTTTATTTTGACCAAAATGGATTACATATCTTTCACAGAAATATTTTAGGTACATATTGACATTGAATTTTTAGTTTTTGAGAAGTTTCCACATTAACAAAAGGTTAAGCCAGTCAACATTCTTACTAGCAGTGAATGAGAGTTCCTTTTCACCACATTGGAACCAGAAAGATAATAGAGTGGGGAAAGCACTTATTCTTCCTTTCACATTCTTGCCAACATTGGTTGTTTAGATCTTTTTGATGTGTGCCAGTCTCATCAGCATGAAATATCTCATTGCTATTTTGATTTCCACTTCTTTTTATAATATATGGTTCAGGAATTCTAAGCACTATTATGATACTGCAGCTTTTGTGGGCATAGTTTCTGTTACCAGAACTTCTTGAAGTACAAGACCTTTGAGGGAGGATGCCTGTACTCAACTCAAAAATGTTCTGTTGATGTTAGCCTAAATATTGGCATATTTGAAGTTTTGATCAAAATAGAGTTTTTGTTTCTGTATAGAACTGTAGATGAGAAGTGAACCAGGATCATATGCAAAGCAGTGATTGTGGGTGATGGGTGCAGCAGATATTTTATGTTTCTTGATAAAAAGTGATGCAGAGCATTTTTCATATACCTATTGGCATGTTTTCTTTGAAAAATTCTCGGTTTATCTCTTCTCCCCAATTTTGAATGGGGTTATTTTAATTTAATTTATATAATATGGAATAAAAAAACTCCTAGAAATAATAAACTTGTACATTAATGTGAGAGACTACAAAACCAACACTTAGAAACACATGGCATTCATGTATGCAAACAATATGCTGGAAGCAAGATAAATATCAAAAAATTATATTCAAAGTTTGATTTCACTTGGGAATCAACTTAATACAAGAGGTAAAATATTTATATAAAGAAAACTATAAATCTACTAAAATAAATAAAAAGTGATACAAAGGAATGAAAACACAGTCCCTACTCTTGAATTGGAAGTATTAACCCTGCTAAAATGACAATCCACCCAAAACATTATACAGTTTCAGTGTAGTTCCATAAAGATCATGGCATGTTTTAAGACTACAGAGCAAGTGCTATTGAAATATATATATATATGTATGCATATATATATATACATATATATATAAACTAATAACCCTCATCTAAATAGTCAAAGCAATCTCAGTGAAAATGAAGATTGGAGTCTTTTCTTTCTTTCTTTCTTTCTTTCTTTCTTTCTTTCTTTCTTTCTTTCTTTCTTTCTTTCTTTCTTTCTTTCTTTCTTTCTTTCTTTCTTTCTTTCTTTCTTTCTTTTTTTTTTCAAACTTAAGTTATACTGTTTAATATAGTTGTCAAGACTGTGTGGTACTAGATTAAAGAGTCTCTTGGACCACTGAAATATAATTGAGAGCCCAGAGACAAATCCTTGGGTATATTAATATCTAATCTTGGCAAAGGAGCTTGGAGTATGAAAGAAAGCAGGAAAATATCTTTAGCAAATTGTGCTGGGAAAGCTGGTCGGTCAGTTACATGCTGAAAAAATGAAATCAGACCCCCTTCTCATGCTATACAAAAAAGGTAATTCAGGATAAATAAAAGCCCCAATATCACATCTGATTCCATAAATTATATTGAAGAAAACTCAGTATATTAATAAATATAATATAGGTAGAACATTGATTCTAGAGACCTTTTCAATGATTCTATGCCACTGGCTAAGAAAATTGAAGCAAGATGAATTAATAACATTGCATCAAATGAAGAAGCTTCTGCACCACAAAAGAAAGGGTGATATGAATAAAAAGATATTTTGTAGACTTGGATAATATAGTTTCTGACCATTTATTTGACAGGGGGTTAATATCACAATCATTTTTCACCCCAGATATTTACTTTCATTAGTTATTTAGATTTAAAGTTTTGTAAATCTTAACTGACCTGACAAAGTATTAGAGGCTGAAATAGGAAAGACATGAGGAATGCATAATTTAAAACATGGAAACTAAGCCTTTAAATATCAAGAAGTTATTTATACTTGATACCTTGTCTTCAAATATTGTAAACATGGTATCACAGAAATTACATGTCCCATATGGTCCCCAGTGCCTGCCAGGAGCTATTTCTGAGCAGCCAGCCAGGAGTAACCCCTGAGCACTGCCAGGTGTGGCCCAAAAACCAAAATAAATAAATAAATAAATAAAATAAAGAAATTGGCATGCTCTCTTGCTAGTGATTTGTTTTCCCAAAAAGATTATTTTTTATCTTAGAATTCAATAATATTCTATTTTTGGTACTTCAAATATCTGTTATTTCTTTATTCAATTTATATTTTATGTCTTGGACTTTATCCTGTTTCTTTTTGTTTGTTTACTTCTGTTAAAAATTTCCCCACAGTTTTCCTTTTGCCCTTGATAAAAAGGTACATTGGAAAGCAGCACTCCTTGATACATTTGTTCTTGTATTGACCTTTTCTGTGTTCCCCACCCCACCACCCATGCTTTCCAGTGTCCTCCATTAGAAGGAGCCAAGCATTCATTTGTCCATCATGTGTTTTATTTTTGTAGCTCCTGAGGTTTCCAGTTCAGAGGATGCACTCCAAACCGGAGGATGCTTAAATTACTTTTCAACAAACTGTCCTCCAAACTCTCCTTCCTGGGTGTGAACTGAAAGATCTTTTGATGGAAAATGCAGCATCCGGTTCCAGAATTTAGAAGAAAACACTGGTGATTTGAATGAACTGGATGTCTAGCTTTACTGAGTTAGTGCATTTGAACTTGTGAATACCCTTAATTTGGAAAGACTTCTCATTTAAAATTTGATTTGTAGAGAATCCTTTTTGTTTAGAGTTACTTGTTTCTTGGCAGAATGAAAAAGATAGTAACCATGCTTCTGTTTTCCCTTTCTCCTTTAACTAGAAATTTTCAGCTTAACCCATACAGAAGAAAAGTTCATGTCTGAATATAGAACCTTTGTGGATTGTGACTTTTGCAATCCTGGCTTCAAGATAATTTGGAGGCCTTCACTCTTACTCGTGGAATATAGTCAGCCACTATAGGAAAAAGCCTGAGAGCAAGATGGAAGAGAACATGGATTGACCAAAATGGAATTCTCCTCGTTTTCCAGGTTTAATAAGCCAAGGTCTGCAAGCAAGCTGGATCTAGATGAGTAGGATGAAATGATTGCAGGCTGTAGATATACTAAACGGTTGCTATAATACTAAGTTCTTTAGTGCTTCATTATGCATAAAATGATCTAGTTCATTTGGGGTTTTATAAATCTACCAATGCACATTATGTTAAGTTGATTGTTTTTATTCAAAGAAGACAATGGTAAGGATGGACAACAGTGATGCACATTGAAGAGATGAGGCTAGAGATTATAACGTTAGTATAAAAAGCCCTTTATAAAAGTGTCCAGTTTACATGTCTTCAGAATTTAGATTCTCCAGGGGATTTGCTGCTAAAAATCTTTGAAGGTTAATGAATAATGTTTTAGCTTAGGGTATCTCAAACTGTAGGTTTCCATGTCCTAGGATTTCTATACAGTTAGAGTGTGGTGACAGGCAAACAGGAAAAATCGGATAAAGACTGAACTGGTTTGGAGGATACATTCAATGGACAAGTTTCATGAATTTAATTGAAAATTTCTATGTATTTAATACATTTTTGTTTTACTAATATTTTTGAAGGATCACATTGGGCTATATTGAGGGACAGCTCTATGCTCAGGGATCATTTTTGGGGGTGCTTGGAAGATTGTGTGCACTGCTGAGGATATAATTAAGTTTGGGCTAATGAAAGACAAGCACTTCCATTCTTGAAATAGCTCTCTGGCTCATAAGTGACATATAAAAAGTTTCTTCCAAAAAACTCTAGAGCAAGAAATGGAAACTCATAGTTTAGCTCTTGTTCACTCAGTCTGTAATCTGTATTCACTTGGCATTAAGTGACATCAAAGTCTGTGCATAATTTAAACAAATTCTATATAATAATTACTTTTATAAAGTTTCTATTTATGCTTAATACATTATTTTCTCTCCACTGAGAGTTAATGTTATATTCAAGTCTCCCGCCCATTAAAAATATTTGAGGAAAGATTTTCTTTCACTGGTGATAATATGAACCTATTATTGCTTTTGTTTAAAAAAAAGGCAACTTGTCATTCCTAACCAAATTAGAAATATTGTGTAAAATTTGGTTAACTGATTTAAAAGTGATGGTCATATATCTGAAGAAATTTCTGTATTTGTTTTTCATTCAGAAAAATTTTAGAATTAATATAAATTAATATTTTGATCTAAAAAGGCTGTTTTCCAGTTTATAAATAGGGTTACACAAATATTCTTTATTAAAATGATAGTTCAGAGTCAAGTGAGATTTATATAGATAAAGAAAAACACTGTTATGAATCATACGGTTTTCTAAAAGGAAAATGTCCCAATTATCACTGAGTTGCATTCTGTTGGTTTGGTCAGCTGTGCCAAGATGAGTTTGGACATTTGCCCATCAAGATCCTTGGCTTCCCAGAGCAATCTTGTAACCAAAGCAGCAGTAGGATTTTTGCTATTTATTTATGGCAAATATCAAGACAGAAGTATACATTTGAGACAGAGAATCAGAGAGAGAAACTAGTCCTGAGAAATTAGTAACATTAAACTTATAATTTCCTGCCAAAGACTTACTTTTAGTATCTAGAGTAGAACCAAGAGTAGAACAGGGCACTTCCTTCCTTTAATGTCATCGCATGCTGTGCATTTAGGCATTTAATGTATTTGTATGCAAAGAAAAGATGGCTTGAGCATGTAATATAGCATGGCCATCTTCAGTGGACACAGAATCATTTCTTTGAAGAGGATCTTTATTATCCATTCCACATATGGCCAGTTTTGGTTCTTCTGTCAGATTTTTTTGTACACAATCATAGTTTTCAATACCTGAGCCTAATGAATATCATTTAAAATTAATGTAGTAAATAATAATGGATAAACAAAAATTTATTAAATTACCTACTATTGTTTGTCTACTTTGACTAATTTGATGTGATTAAGTTATTTATCTAGGCATCTAAGAAATAATTTAGGGACAATCAGTGAAACTCATGGAAATATATTCAGAGCTCAGTGTGAACTTTGTAAATGCATTTTTTCTCAGAAGTTCTAAGTTTGTCATAGATTCTCACAAAGATATACTCTTCCTCAAAGCGAGAGTACTATCACAAAGTAGACATAGTAATTAAACATTGTACATGGCAGTGACTCATGGCTTCTTCCCAGAGCAACTGGCTTAATGGGGCTCATTGTCTAACAGCTTATAATTAGAGCTATACACAATTATTAAAAATACAGAGTAGATGTGCTGACCTCCTGAATATTATAAAAGGGTAGATATGAAAAGAGATCCATGTGATATTTGATTGAACTTTATGAAGGATGTTACTTTGTGAAGCTTGAGCACTCACAGTTAACTGCTAGGAAGTTTTCAATTATATTATGACAATGGATTATAAAATTCTACACAGTGTGGGACAAAATATTTTTAATAACAGTTAAGATGCTTTCTGTCTGTGTTTACCAGCCACCTGCTTAATAGAGAGTTAGATGAAAATAGATTTTACTATCTCACATAATAGAAAATGGAACTGAAGCTTCCAGAGTTCTATTTGCAGCCTAACAATGTAAAAATTTATTATGACTGGATTATTTGTATATCTCCAATTTTAAAAAATGCAGCTTTAGTCCCTGATATAATAGTATTTGGATAAGTTATCTTTAGGAGGTAGACAGGGATAAATGAGGTCATGTGAGTTGAACTCTCGTGATAAAATTAGTGTTCTAATAGAGATATGCCAGAGAAGCTCTCCTCTCCTCTCCTCTCCTCTCCCCTCCTCTCCTCTCCTCTCCTCTCCTCTTCTCTCTCTCTCTCTCTCTCCCTCTCTCTCTCAAAAGAAAAGTCATTCCAGAGAAATAG
>PVKC010054474.1:0-10077 GCA_004027635.1 Crocidura indochinensis | reverse complement strand
TTCTTATGAATGACAATATCACCTATAAGTGGTTTATTATATTCATGATCAATGTTAATTGAATGCACATTTACATAAACACCTGTGATAAATTAATTTCAAGAACCTTATTTTGGAATGTAGGGGGATTTCTCCCAGTTGTGTTAGGGGACTTCTCAGTAACTGGGACTTGTGTTCAACAAATGTGGCCCTGCCAATATCTTGGTTGTCCTGATGGTGCTTGGGTATTCTTCAGCACTGCATATATATAGTGAAGGAAATTAAACCACTGTTTTGCCCCATGCAAGGCATGCATTTTAATCATACTGTTCCTCATTCTCAGACTTTTAACTTATAATACCTGAGTTGTGATTACTTAGTCAGAAATGGTTAAATAGAGTTGCAAAATATATGCAAAGAAAACATGCAAATTGAATTTCAAAATGATGCTTTAATCTTTCTAGTCAGCATATTAGTATTCTGTGTCACTTTACTAGAACGTAAGGTAAATTAAAAAAGGTAGTATTTTAGGAATAAATAATGTGAATATTATTGATAGATATTACTTCAAGTTCCTAGTTGTTTTATAAAATTATTAAAAGTCATTTCCCTAGACTGCCATTTCATGTTTCACAGAATTAAAAAAAAATATTATTCTTACAGAAATCCAGTAAGTATATCTTCTACATATCATTTTTTATCCCAGGAGCATAACTTTATGTGCAGTAATACTGGAATCATATTCTTTAGGTTACACTTATAGAAGTTTATAAAAAATAACAAAATTTCATACTATATTAATTACTTTCTACCTTTAGACTTTATAATTAAGAAATGAACTAAACATAAATTTAATTTTGTAAAAAAAACTACAAACTGGTTTTTCTTAACTGCTAGGCCACAGAAATTTCCTTCTAGTAAGAGGGGGGAAATACATGACTTTTCAACATAGATGAGAAAACAGGTATAATAATTGTTTTGCTTTTTCCCCCCTCTTACTTTATTTTTCATATCTTTCAAATTATAGAATGCTTACTAAATAATATCTATTAAAGTAATTTAATTCCCATCTGGACTTCATTAAAATAATGAAAGCCTAGACATAATATCATAATGCATTCTGATTCTGAAATTTTTGAGATGTTGGAAATATGTTTGCAATGGGAAAAAGCATATTAATTGTGAGGATATAAAACCTCTTTAAATTAAGACACATGAATGAATATTCTGTGGTATTTCTTACATTAAGATGTGGAAGATGAAGAGAAGATGAATGGCAAATTACACTGGAAGGATGGGTAGAGGCTATTCTTCTGATGATTATTATTCTGATAATTCTAATTGAAATTAAAATATAGGTGTTAATGTCAGTCAAATATACACATCAAGATAGAAAGCTCTACCTCATAAATTTCATAATATTTAAATCAGTAACTAACATTGAATTAAATAAGAAAATGAAGGACTTTTTAATTTCTATTTTCTCTTTTTTCTTTCAGTTCTTGTATCACACCACATATAGGCTTTGGACTTATTCAGAGTTTACTTCTAGTGTTGATCAGGGGACTATCTGGTTGGATTGAAATTGCTTGACCGCATGTAAAGCAAAAAGTTTACAAGCTATATTACTTCTTCAGCCTAGGGATTTATTTATTTTTACTATAATTGGACCTATTTTATCAGTTTATTGATACCTGAAGTATTTTAAAATACTAAATGTTCATTTTAAATTGAAAATATTCACAATGCGACCCAGGAGATAGCATGGAGGTAAGGCGTTTGCCTTTCATGCAAAAAGGTCATCGGTTTGAATCCCGGTGCCCCACATGGTCCCCCTTGCCTGTCAGGAGCAATTTCTGAGCATGGAGCCAGGAGTAACCCCTGAGCACTGCTGGGTGTGACCCCAAAAACACACACAAAAAAAACAAAACAAAACAAAACAAAACAAACCCAAACAAACAAAAAAGAAAATATTCACAATGTCCATTTTTTTTTTTTTGGTGTTTGGGCCACACCCGGTGACGCTCAGGGGTTACTCCTGGCTATTCGCTCAGAAGTGGCTCCTGGCAGGCACGGGGGACCATATGGGGAACCGGGGGATCGAATCGCGGTCCATCCTAGGTTAGCGAAGGCACCTTATCTCCAGCGCCACCGCCTGGCCCCAACACAATGTTCATTTTAAAATAGGAAATGTTCACATTGTTTTTTGAGGACCCTAAGCCATCACATAAAAATGCATGTGAATATATGAATATATAACATTTATATAAATATAAATATATATGAATATAATATATGAATATTTACACATTTATATAAACTTGATCTATGTATTGATTACATAAATGTATACCTATAAATAGAGCATATTTATATATACATTCTCTCCATATATAATTACCTCTTTATTCAGTAGAGAAGTGTTTGTCATTTTTTTGTTATTGGCTTTAAACACTTCTAGATTTTTACTGTGAATTTGTTTTTTGAGTAAATAACATGAAATATATATTGATCTTAATGTTTTTGGAGGGGTGTTGATCTATACCCAGCATTGATCATGGCCAACTCTTAGTTCTGTTACTAGAGATTATTCCTGTAATGTTTGGGGAACAACACCATAATAAAGCTTCAAATTATTGCTATTCTATATTATAGTTATAGTGCAATAATCTGTAAGAACAACTTTCAGAATAGAAAAAAGAAATCTTATAGTTAAAACCAGATTTCTGATGGGCAACCTCAGTGCACTAGATATATCAGTGAAACATAGTGTACATTCCAGAACATCCTACATGATAATGATTTTAGTGGCAACTTCAAATACTCAATGCCACTGAACAAGCAAAGATAAGAAAAAATAAACAAATGTGACTACATCAAATTAAGACATTTCATCACTGCAAAATAAATATTGGTTGCAATTTTCTATTTTAGGGAGTGAGGGGTTGGTACACATGAGATATGTTTTTACTCTTTTCTCCACAGAAGCCCAATTCTTACTTGAACACATTACATAAAAATATATTCTCTCTCTTTCTTCACCCTATATTTTTCCCTCATACGCCTTTCTCATAATCTCTGAGTAACATTGTGAAAAGATGACTAGAATAACAATGCATCACATCTGGAGAACAGATTTGTTCACCACTCATATAAAACCAAGATATGTATAGTAGTTGGAAAATTTAGCAAAAAAAAATAAATAAATAAAAAGTTATCAAGAATGGAGAGGACAGATGAATAAAATCTTTTAAAAAGAAACAGATGGCTAATGGGTTTATGAGAAAATGTTGGGGGCCGGGCGGTGGCACTGAAGGTAAGGTGCCTGCCTTGCCTGCGCTAGCTTTGGACTGACCATGGTTCGATCCCCCGGCTCCCATATGGTCCCCCAGGCCAGGAGCGACTTCTGAGCGCATAGCCAGGAGTAACCTCTGAGCGTCACTGGGTGTGGCCCCAAAACCAAAAAAAAAAAAAATAAATAAGAAAATGTTGATTCATCACTTATTAGTTTAAAACAGTTATGAAATATCACTTTACAGTAGGAAGACTGCCACACAGAAAAAAGAACAATATCAGTGATGGAATAAATGTGGGGGGGGAGAGGAGAAGAACCTTAATACAATGTTGGTGGAAGCTCAACTTGTTTAACTTCTTTGGAAAGCAAATTGAACTCTTCTCAAAAATAAATTTATATGAGCCAGCAATTCTATTTCTCATCTTCTACCCCCAAGATCCAAAAAGAGTTTTAGATAGATATTTGTGATTCTTTGTTCATTGTAGCATTATTCACCAAAGCCAAAATCTAGAAAGCAGCCAAAGTACCCAAGAATAAGTTACTAGATAATAGAATTAAATTGCTGTATATAATCAAGATGGAATACTATTCAGCTCTAAGAAAAGATGAAATCATGCAATTTGTCACTATAAACATAAAAACTAACACGGTATCAGGATGAATGAAGTTAGTCGGGAGATGGATAGATACAGAATTATATCTCTCATAATATAAGAAATAGGAATGGCCAAAGGGCCAATGGGTCAAAAGTAACAAAAGCAATGTGGTCTAGAACTGAGTTCACAGAGTTTGTAGGAAGCAGGAACGGAATATTTCCCTGGGACATGGAGGAGGAAAGGGGCAATCTGTTGTAGGTGTGGTATTGGATTGATATATGTATTCAACCATCATCAATAGTATTATGAATTATGATGCATCAATGAAAATGGGAAATATAGCACTATAATTCACAATAGTTAATAGTTCTAATTGAACAATTCAAATGTGAACCCTGACAAAATTACCCATTCACAAATTCTTATCTATTATCAAATACTGTTTGAAGCCAGTAAATTCTAGGATTTTTTGTTATATAGTACATATAATAAGAGTTAAAGATAAATGTTATTAATTGTAATAATTATAAAGAGAATAATTACATGTTGCCAGTCTTTTAAAACACTAAAATTTGTGTGACAATTTTCTAAAACAGATAATGTCAAAAGGCATATAATCAAACTAAACAGTAGATGAAACACAATTGTAATTCCAAAATAAAACACAAGCAAAGAACAAAAAGATCATACAATTTGAAAACATTTACATTTTCAATACTGATAATATTTACATCCTTCTAAAGAAAGCTTATTACCTCTAAAAATTGACATGATGCTTCTAATGGTGTTAAAAATGTATTTTAAATTAATACAAGACCTTAATTTTCTAAGTGGTTTATACTTTTTAAAATCGAATCATTTACTTAGAATATACTTTTCTATGTTTATTCAGGTGTCTTTATTATATCTTTATTTGTTCTTTTGCCTATTAATTTAGAAATGTACGCATTATTTATAAAATGATATGCTCTAATATAAAAGCATACTATAGTTACCCATCATATTTTATACTTGAATTAGGCTACTCATATTTTCCCTTAAATTATGAAAATTCTCTTCTCGGGTCGGAGATATAGCATGGAGATAAGGTATTTGCCTTTCATGCAGAAAGTCATTGGTTCAAATCCGGACATCCCATATGGACCCCCAAGCCTGCCAGGAGCGATTTCTGAGCCAGGAGTAACCCCTGAGCTCTGTCGGGTGTGACCCCAAAACCAAAAAATAAATTTTCTTTTCTCACTTTTTCTAAAATATTTATAGGATTTAACTAATAATATATATAATGTATCAGCATAGTATTATTCATAGTACTATTTTAAAATTTATATACATAAATTTATATAGTTTTTAAAAAATCTAATTATTGCTTTATCAATTTTTGGAATTTCAGATGTTTAGTTTCTTCATCATGCCTGTGTATTTGTCACCACTTTTACAATAAAATGATATTTCTTATATAAGGGAAGGAGAAGAAGAAAAAGAGGAAATAGTATATGGCCACAGTTATAAGTATTGCAGCATTCCTCAGACTTGAGATACCTGATGGGGTGAAATTCTTGAGTCACTGGTGGAAAGAAATAGGTACTTGTGGTGGGTACGATATTGGAAGAATATACGCATGAAGATAATCTAAAGAGTGGTATGTTACAAAAATGAAAAAGAAAAAATCTTGTAAGATAAAGAATAAAATATATCACTAAATAAACAAATAAATCTAAACTAATATTTTTTCTTTAAAATATACCTAAAATGAGAGTTTGTAAATATCTTATTCTTTTGATTACGTACTTGTGCAGAATGGGGTTGATTTGGACAGTTCAGCTTTAATGTGAATTTTAAAAAATGTTTTCAGGGGCCCGGGAGATAGCATGGAGGTAGGGCGTTTGCCTTTCATGCAAAAGGTCATCGGTTTGAATCCCGGTACCCCATATGGTACCATGCCTGCCAGGAGCAATTTCTGAGCATAGAGCCAGGAGTAAACCCTGAGCACTGCCGGGTGTGACCCAAAAACAAAACAAAAAAAAAAAATGGTTTCAACTATTTCAATGTAACATTTAAATAAGCATGTAACAACTACATATAGGAGATAAGTATATTTAAATATTTTATAAATCCATTTATGTATCATCATGTTTTTGCAAGTAAACCATGCAAGTTATGCTAAATTAGCAGTCAACCTTTTAGTAATACCAAAATATTAGCCTGTGAGGTCAGAGACCTATCATAGCCAGTAGTGCATTTGCCTTTCCAAAGTTTGCCAACCAAAGTTTGATCACAGAATCCTTAATAGTCTCACAAACTGGGGCCGGGCGGTGGCGCTGGAGGTAAGGTGCCTGCCTTGCCTTGTGCTAACCTAGGACGGACAGCGGTTCGATCCCCCGGTTCCCCATATGGTCCCCCGTGCCTGCCAGGAGCGACTTCTGAGCAAATAGCCAGGAGTAACCCCTGAGCGTCACCGGGTGTGGCCCAAAAACCAAAAAAAAAAAAAAAAATAGTTTCACAAACTTGCCAGGAGTTATTCCTGAGTGCAGAGACAGGAGTAATCCCTGAGCGCCACTGGTTGTGCCTAATATCCCAATTTATACATGTATATATGTATACATATAGATGTATATAGTATAAATTACTGGAAGAAATATTGCTTATTTAGAATATATAATATGCAAAGAATATTGAAATATGCTTACTTAGAAGCTTATATAGAAACATGCTTATTTACAATATTCAATGTACAAAAGAAAATATCCCCCAAAATTGCAATAAAAATAACTACTTCATAATTTTACACATACATAGAAATAATCAGTGTCCAATAATTACCTTCTTTTTAAAATAATCTGGGCACCAAACTAATACAAATAAAACTTTTTGCTAGAAATGACATTAGTTAGAAATAAGAAATTTATTGGCAATCATTTTAAAAAAGGAAATGTGGAATTTTACTTTACTGTCACCTTAAAGTTCACTGTGAAATAACTACAAGACTAAATCAAGAACATTAGGTAAAAACCAAATTCAGAGTGTGTATTATGCTTTATTTTTCTCTGAAGTCTCATTTTCTAGACTATTATTGGAAGCAAATAGTCTACTTGATGAAGCAATGGACTGATTCAATATGTCAGATGCCATGTTCCTACCCAGTAGAGTGACAAAAATTCATAGGAATTTAATTTAAGACCAGGCAAATCAAGCATTGCTTTATAAAGACCATTTGCATGTCATGTAGGAGCTCTTAAACAAAAGTATTTTTGTGGTTATTTGAGCACATAAATACCTGGGCAACTTTTAAGAGCTGAAAATCTTTTTCCCCATTAAAATTATACCATGAAGCATAATCTAATGGTTCTTTTCTGATATGAGTTATCATGCAAAGAAAATAAAATTGTACATTTTCTACTTATGACTATAGCTTTACTATGTAAAGTGAATATGAATAGTCTTGGAAACATGGTTTAGTGGCTATTTTATTTTTAAAGCATCCACTTCATAAAATTCAAAAGAATCACTATAACATAATTCTACATATTATTTTAAAATGTAACAATTTAAAGTGTTTACTAATGTTAAGTTAAATTATTTTGGAAATTATTTGAAGACTTCTTAGATTTATAATTCTGTACCTCAATGGGACTCTTATGTATAGATGTGTTTCCAAAATGGAAGCAGTCTTTAATAATTGGTGCCTGTAACACAATTTAGAAAAATGATTTTCTACATTTAACACAAAGTGTATATAAATGAACAAATGTATGCATATATAATTTTTTTCTACATTACAACTATTTTTTTAAAATTCCGAAAATTTAATAGGAGGAAAAGATAACTTGTTTTTAGATTATAAGATCAAACTACAAATTTTCTGAAAATATGGTTTAAGTAAAACAAGGAGAAAACTTGGGCTGTTTAATATGTTATCAATAAGCATTTCCATAAACACATTAAATATTCATTACTGTTGTCAAAAGTATTTTCTCAATAAAATTTCAATTGTACTTAAATGCAATGTATCATAAGACAAAAGTGATTTTGTTATACTACATATCTGGAGTGTGCACTATGCATAGGTATTTATTTCAGTGTAGATGAGTCAATGTTCTGATGCTCTCTCATATTCTAATTGGCTGTGCTCAAATCAGGGTATACCTATATCCTTGATTATAAGCCGAAATTTGTACTGAAACCCCTGAACTTGGTTTAAACTCTGGTCACACTGGTCTTTTGATTCAGTGAATCAAATGCACAATGTAGTCTTCAGTCATTTTCTGCTGTCTGCTTGAGTGGGTGGTGCTTCAGCTCAGTCCACAAGTCACCTCTGAGTTGAAGAGATAGGCAGCTGAGCTGAGCTGAACTGAATGCCACTGAACTATTTAACCCACAATATTCTGTACTTTGTATGAGATGACAGCAGTGATGATATTTGCAAACTCAGTGATGATGACAATGTTCCTCACATCAGATATAGATGAAGTTCTGTTTGGACATACAGATGATGATGAGGAGGAATCTAGCTTTGAAGGAATTTAACCTTTGTGATTTAGCCTGATTGATTGTTAAGCTATGGTTTTCTGCAATTCATTTAAAATTTTAAAGTTATTGTTGCTAGTTTAAAGCTTTTCTTTAGCAATAAATATTGAAAATCACTTAACTACTTATTCCTCAATTATTGTAATTGTTTTGAGTATATATATTTATGTTTGGAATTTACCAGTGGCTGCTGCATTTTCCAGCTAAGCTTATACTCGAGCCACTAAGTTTTTCCAATTTTAGGGTAAATTAGGGAGTCAGTTATATTTGGGTTGGCTTATACTTGAGAATATACAGCTGATTCTTAAAACCATGGAATCTAAAATGAACACTGGTCAGATAGAATAAGTTGTAATGTAGAACAAGAATCACCAAGCATGTTAATATATCCTTGCTCATGCACAACAGAGTTTGTTTTGGAAAATTAAAAAAAAATAATAAAAGAGAATAAAGTAGTAAAAGGAACTGAAATACAAATCATATAACAATAGAATATTTTTGATACTTGTAAAAAAAGAAAAGTAATAAGAAAGTAGCTTAAGTTGTAGAATACATTCTTATATATATGTGACAATTTCAGTTTAAGGCCTCATACATGGTCATCGAATAGCTAGTGTGTATGATCCCTGTAAAAAATATAAATACAAAAAATGTTTTAATTGCATTGACTAATTTTACATTATTTTTTCTGTGTATGTTTTACAATGTATTGTGTTTAATTTAAAGATATACATAATTCAAGATACTTTAATTTTATTCTCTGAAATAATTTTAAATTTTAATGAGGCAAATGTACATGACTGTATGTTAGGATTTTAATTTTACACTTTTATACTTCTTAAAATCTAATGTAAGTTAGAGTAAAAATCAATAAACTATTTCCTTTGAAATGGATATGCTTCAAATAGAGAGACTATACAAAAGCTCATAAGATTGAAGAAAATACAAAACTCAGTTGTATTTTTCAATAGCAAAACCCATTTTAAGATGGACATAAATCATCTCCAATGCATTTCATTTTCTTTCTACTTTTTAAATATTTCCCATATTTGTTCCTCATGTCCAATTATATTGTTTTATTTGCTTTATATGAACATACAATAGATATAAAATATTTTAATGTAAAGTGTATTTCCTAAATCTCATTTTGTTTTACCACATTCTTCTGTGTGTGTGCGCACGCGATGGAAAAGTAGAATAGAGTGTAATGTATTTCAATGGACTTAATTATCTGAAAATTGCTTTTAAAAAATAAATGTAAGACTGGTAAATAACATTTCAAAGTGAATAATGTACTGTACAATATATAAACAGTAAATTCTTCACAAGAAACACAGGACATCAATTTTTGCCTCACTACTTTTTCCCCTCCCTGCATTTTTTATAAATTAATAAAATATTTACAATGAGATGATTGTTTAAATGCAACAAAAGACTTAGAATTACTATCCCAGTGAGGATAGAAATACAAAACCATAAATTATTTTTAAGTAACTAAAAGGATAATTATTTAAGTAATTAAAAAGTATCATAAGTATTAAAGTAAGATGCATATATAAAAACATTTGTTATATAAACACATAACCACTGTTGTTAGTATAAATTAAGAGAGTTATCACATTATTTGAGAATTTGAAATAGGGCTAAATAAAAGAAAATTTAAAACATACTCATCTTTGTACT
>PVKC010054470.1:0-10077 GCA_004027635.1 Crocidura indochinensis | reverse complement strand
TTTCTCTTTCTCATAAACACACACATATATGCACATACACTTTAGAATTGGGTATAAAAACTTTTAAACATTATATGAGCATGATCTTTTTTCCTAAATACTGTATTTCTGACTAAAAGTTATGTTATACTGGAAGAGACAAAAATTCTAAATAATTGAACAGCTTAATATATTCAAACATGGCAAGTCCCACAGGGAAGGAAAAGAGCAGGGAGAGCAAAATTACAAATGCCTGGGGTAGGTTGAATCTTTAATATGGTGGTAAGGAAGGACCTCATTGAAAAAGTGACATGTGAGCTAAGAACTGAGGTAACAAGGAGTGAGTCAAAGTTATATTTTATATAGGAATAGAATAGAAAAGCAGAGAGATCAGCCTTAGTAAGGCTAAGTTGTGTTAGCACTTGATATGTTTGAGAAATAGTGAATGCAGAGGAGAAAAAACTTTTCTCTGTTTTCTTTTAGTTGGTACTAAAATCTTAAAATTAAACTGACGAAGCATATTTTTGTTTTAAATCTATTTGACATACTGTTTTTTAATTTTTTATGTAAAGCATTGAAATCTACAAAGCTATTCATTGTTGAGTTTTACACATACAATGATTCATCATCAATCTCATCACCAGTGTCAACCTCCCTTCACTAATATTCCCAGAGTCCATCTCCTGCCACCACCACCCATCCAAGCCTGCCTGATATAGTAACAGGCCTCATTTTTAATTTAGTTGTTAAAGCTTGGGTCTCATAATTTCATTGTTATTGACTTCATAGCTTAAATATTTAGTTCTGTCATTTCTTACACCTCTAATGCACCCAAATTCTCTTGGTTCTTGTCCCCTGTTATTTCACATTTGTCTTTCCTTTCTTCCACTCAATTTCTTTCCTTCTCCTCACTATACTCAAGAGTGTCTAGACAAACCCCATTTAAACATTACATTCTTTCATGCAGTTATTCTAAACACCACATGTAAGTGATATCCTTATTTATCTTTCTTCTGGCTTACTTATTTAATTTATTATTTTCGACTTATAACCAGGTTGCACTAAATTTTATGATTGCATCATTTCTTACAGCTATGTAGTATTCTATTGTATATATGTATACACATGTTCATGATCCACTCACCTGTTGTTGGACATCTAGGCTGATTCCAACTCTAAGCTGTTTTACTGAGTGCTGTGATTGATAGGCGTATGCACACATCCTTTTGAATGTAAGTTTTTATGTCCTAGGGATAGATAGCCAAAAATGGAATTGCTGGGTCATATGGCAGCTTTATTTTGAGTTTACTGAGAAATCTCCAAAATGTTTTCCATAAATGTTGAACCAGACAACATTCCCACCAGCAGTGAATGAGTGTTCCTTTTTATCCACATTAGGTTGTTCCCAGTGTTTTTTATATATGTCATCCTGGCTGGATGTAAGATGATATCTCCTTGTCATCTGAATTTGGATTTCCCTAATGATGAAAGATAATGAACATTTTTTCACTGATGACCTGTTGGGTCATCTGTTGTTCTTTCTCAGAGAGGTGTCTTTTTATTTCCATTCTTTGATGGGATTTTTATGGAGGGGTTAACCTTTGTCAGTACTATGAATATTTTAGATATCAACCCTTTATCTGATGTTTTGAGTGCAAATATTTTCTCTTACTCATCTATGATTTAGGTTTAGCCTGTGTTTCTTTTACCATATAGAAACTTCTCATTTGCCATGTGGGAAACAAAAGTGTGAAGGAAAAAGCTGAGATATTTTTAATGTTTGCAAAGAAAGGAGACAAGATAAACAAACTGGTTTAGAGATAAAGTACAGGAGTAAAAGCACTTGCCTTGTATGAAGCTAACCCCAGTGCAGTGTCAGTACCACATAGACTCCCAAGAACCCTGCCAGAAGTAGTCATTGAACACAGAACCAGGAATAAACACTAAATAGCACCAAGTATGGTTCAACCAATCCTCCCCCAGCTTAAAAGAAAGCTAATTTTATTTTTCATTTTGGAAGGAAGGTAATAAAAAATGGGTAACCATTTCAGAAAGGGAGTAGAACTGGGGAAAGAAGAGAAGAGAGAAAGGAATGTGAGGTGTTGTGGAGGAAGAGGTATAGAAGCTCTTCTTGGCTGTCCTTAGCTTGTTCATACCTTCTCCAGTATATTCACTCAAAAGGAAGAGTCCTGAAACCTCTTATTATAGTGGTTCTTATCATGGCTCTTCTTCTAACCCCATTAAACCAGAACTCCACCTTTAGGACCTAATTGTCTCCCATAGAACCCGTATCCAAATACCATCCCTTGAGAATTATTTGATCCACAACACCTTTAGTCAAGCCTATTTAAAATAACATGTCTCTACTCAAGCATCCCCTGCTCAGTATGCCCTGGTTTGCTTTTACCCAAAGCACTCGGTGTAATTTTGAATAACTATGACTTGTTCTTTATAATTATTTATTATCTATCTCCTCCTTCATAAAATAAGCACTGTGAGAGGGGGCCAGAGTGATAGTACATGGGTGCTTGCCTTGCACATGGGGGACACAAGTTCAATTCCCTGGCATCCCAGATGGTCTCCTGTGCCCCTTTAGAAGTGATTTCTGAATACAGAGCCAGGATTATACCCTGAGTACTGCTTGGGGTGGCCCAAAACCAAAATCATACATATAGTAAGAACAATAACTGATCACTACTTTCTCCCCTGAACCTAGAACAGTGGGTGATACCTAGTAGGCATTCATAAAATGTTTGTTAAAGTCATTCATTGAGCAATCATGCACCACAAATTCACAAATAAATTATCTTCTTTTTATCTGCATTAAAACATTCAAGTGGCTACAGATATGTGCTCCTCTCTAGACCCTTTAAATGTATGAGAAATCTGAATGAAAATTAACTTGGCCCGAATCATATAACTCTGGGTTATCCAGTACCTACTCCACTCTACCAAGATGACTCTCATGCTGATGGGAGACCACTGTTGCTGCTCTGGATGCCAGGATGAAGATAGCAGCAAGAACAGAGCACTTTATTCTGCAGGCCAGCAAGGCCTGGGGCATAGCCACTTGTTTGCAGTAGAGGCACTGGTAGAAGAACATCATAACCTCCAGCATGGAGCTGGAAGGATACAGGAGGGTATCTGTCTTTGTTTGGACGGGGACCCCCAAGAAAAGGAGAGGCGCTTCAGCGGCACCTTGTTGATATTTGATGGTCCCTTGTCATCTCCTCTGTGCACTGCCTCTGATAATATTCCATGTTCCCATGAATTAGGACCTTTCTTAGACTGCAATGTAGTCTTACCTCCTCTGGGTCTTTTTCACTCTGAGGACATGGAAAGTCCAAGTCTGTCCTTGATTCTCACCCACGTGGGTACTGCTCACTTACAGTGGCTGCTGGCCTGCATAGGATGTGTCTCTGTCCAACATCCCTGCAGTGGCTCATCTGTTCAAGCTACTCCCTTCTTAAGTCCCTCTTCCCTATGTTTTTCCCTTGTCAGCAATCACCACCAAGAACTGCCAGAACAGGGGCCAGAGAGGTGATGCTAGAGGTGAGGCCTCTAGGTAAGTGGTAGCGCCTTACAAGCGCTAACCTAGGACAGACAAAGGTTCTATCCCCCAGCGTCCCATATGGTCCCCCCAAGCCAGTGCATAGTCAGGAGTAACCCCTGAACGTCAAACAGGTGTGGCCGAAAAAATAAAAACAAAACAACAAAAATAAAAGAACTGCCAGAACAGGAGGTCATCATTCTCCAATTATTCACTCAACACATGTTTTTCCAGTATTGCCATGTCCCAAGTGTCCCCAGACTCGCAGTATGACAGAACACACAGAGCTCAGTCTCCACAGAGAATTCCAGGTTCTTTCTCAGATACTCAGATTGGAGGCTCACTCAAAGACTAGAGAGATACCCCTTATGTGAACAAAAGATGAATATGCAAAACCAAGCAGCCATCAGGAACCAGTTCCGGTTCCCAGAGCCCACCTCTTGAGGGTCCTCAATGAACCATGTCCTTCTCTTCCTCTGGCAGTGTCCTCTGACTCAAGAAAACACTGATTTTAAGCTGCAAATATGACTCATTAGTAGTCAGGAAATTCTTTTAAGAGAGCACTATGGTCACTTTTCTATAAAATAAAAGAGAAATAGCTTACATAGCACAAAGTAAGGGTAAATGTTTATGACTTTGTTTCAGGTACAGAGAATGAGTGGATACGTTAGTGAGTTTGGGGCTGAGTATTAAGTATTAACTGGGATTGCGAGGCAGTCTGCTCAATTAAAAAGCAATTTCTATTACAGGCAGGAGTCTTTTTAAGCTGGGGCTGATCAGTCAGATTGCACCACTTAATCAGAATAAGCTGGGATTTATAAATTAAAGGTTGTGTGAGTCCTGTATTCAATACTAAACTTTCTGTGAATCTAAAATGTCTTTTGAAAAATAAACACAGGGAATGGAGAGATAATCATTATGCTGCACATGGTCAACCTGGGTTCAATACTCAGCACTGCAAGCCATGCCAGTCGTGATCCTTGAAAGCAGAGCCATGAGTAAAGCAGAGCTGAGTGTGGTAAAAAAAAAAATTTTTTCAAACAAAAAGACTAAAAGTACTTAAATTTTTTTAAAGTAGACCTTAGGATTGAAAACAGTAGAAATAGCAAAGTGAGGCCTGGAGAGACCAATCTAGCTTGGTGTGGAAGGGAGGTGCTTGAGTCAGGCACCAATAAATGAAGAATTCACATGGAAGACAGGGAGGTTATTGGAGATCCAAGAACATGGAATCAAGGTTGAGATCCAAATTAGCAAGATGTGTCCTGAGATTCTTCTGACATTATCCTACCAAGAGCAGAGGAATCCCATACACAAACTGGTTTCATAGGTAAGGCCAGATTATGGAAGGCCAAGAAAACGGATCTGCTATCATAAATAAAATTAAAATCAAGCATAACCCAAATGTCAGCTGCTTAAAAATCCAGATAAGACTGATTCAAATCTCCATTCCACATCCTGTGGAAAGTTCAATGCCCTCTCCAAGATGTCTGTACTTTCTCAGTACAACAACATTTTTGTGGTCTCTTCTGGTACTGGAATTAGCTGTTTATCCACTCTCACCTTCAATGCCAGTGGCCCTCTTCTAACCCAGAAGTGAAATTAGCTTTCCATTATTTACTTACATGCACTCACTTCAAATCTTATTCGGTCTTTGTTGACATTTTGAGGAAAATGGAATAGGAATTTACCTTGCAACAATGTCAACTAAAACCTAATATTAAACAGCAGGTCATGTTACAAAGACCCTCTGTCATTTCCCAGCAGCTTCAGTTTCCTTTCCTTTACATTATCAAGCCCTCCCAATGTCTCACTTCCCTTCACCTACCCTTCCCACATCACCCTGCATAAGCACATCTACTTGGTCCTCAGGAGTTCAACTAGCACAGTCAACTACAGTTCTGTCCAAACTGAAATTGTGCTTGGGGGAAGGGGAGAATAGACCCCCCCAAGTCTATTAAGGGAATCTCCTAAATGTACAGTTTGTGTCTTAAAAGGAACTCTACTTCCAACTACTAAGATTTTTGTATTATGCTTTACAAGAAATTTCTAGGAGAAAAATGACAACTATAACTGACAGATTAGGAGTCAAGAAAGCTGAGTACTACATGGGGGTACACATATGAGTATGCATAGGGATGAGGAGTGGGGAATAAAGTGTGAGGTTTAAAAACATTGAGGTTTAAAATATTGTTACAGGAAGAAGAGAATCAGACTTTAAAGAAATACTCCCCAAAAAATCTTATTGTCTTTGCTGGTGTTTTGTGAGTGAGTTCTAGGAGTTCTGCCTGGGTAAAGGAGGAAGAATGTAGGCCAGCAGTTGTACAGAATGACACCTAAATATTAGATCTTTGGCCAGATACTGCATGAAAGGCCCATTTCTGACCTGAACTCTGCTCCTGACTTACTTCATGACCTTTGTAGATCACCCATGTTGAACTTTGGTTTCTTTATCTGTATAGTGCAAAAGACAATTTATCCTTTCCCTTGAATTCTATTATGAGACCTTAAATTATGTTCGCAGTTTCCTTGTTTTGTTATTTTTGGCAGACTTTTTATTAAAAGCAAAAGAAATCTGAGAAGAAGGTCCAGTAACTGTGAAAGGTACACAATGGGAATATTGGAACTTCTGGAAAAATATGTGAACTGGAGATTAGAGTTGTTGGCTGGCATATTAGCCAAAATGTACAGTTATTCTAAACAGAACTGTAGTTCAATAGAAGAAAGTGATCATTAGCAAAATCACACACCAAATGTTTGAAGACTCACCCTTCCATACTGGGGAAAGCCATGTCGACCATTCCACACTATCATAATCAGGCCTATTATTTGGGCGTCGTTTTCTTCAGCTTTAGACATAACATCTCAATGGGTAAAACAATTCACCCACTGAATTGTCAATCTTGATTATCATAAACTCTAAAGGAGTGTCTCTCAAAATATGTAAAATGAGCCTCAAAGATGCTCAAAAAAAGAAATACAACCCTTTGGTTTGTAAAATAAAATATGCTTAGTAAGAACAATCTGCCCTATGTAGATCTTTCTTAGCTAGAGAGAAAGTGAGAATGTTTTCGCTTTTAGTGTACATGAGTTTCCTGAGTGTTAAGAATGTAAACACTAGGGGCCGGAGTGTTGGCACAAGCAATAAGGTGTCTGCCTTGCTCACACTAGCCTAGGACAGACTTCGGTTCGATCCCCCGGTGTCCCATATGGTCCCCCAAGCCAGGATTGATTTCTGAACGCATAGCCAGGAGTAACCCCTAAGTGTCACCAGGTGTGGCTGGAAAAATTAAAACAAACAAACAAACAAAATGTAAACACCAGGTAAAGTATATTTGAGTTACCAGTCATCTCAGCTCAGACTCCTCTAGCAAAGTTCCTAAGATGGTTGACTTGTTACAATATTATGTTTTATAAAAAAATATAAATGCTGATAACTTAGGTGATTAACATGTATTTCCCACACATTTGTTGTTCACCCACCTTTCTGCCTCATAGTTTGCTAGAATCATTAAAATTTCCTCAGAGCTGAAGTGTGATCATCTATTGAGTGATTCTTTTGAATGAAGTAACTTTGGGGGGAAGCTCCTTGGGATGGTATCCGTTGCCAGAAAAACCAATCTCAGTTTCTAAAGTCAGTGCTCTTACTTATGGAAAGAGAGAGAAGCAAATATTGAAGTTCAGTTGGCAATGGCCAATGAATTAATCAATCATGCCTATAAGGTCACCACAGAAATCCAAAAGGGGGAAATTCAGAAAATTTCTAAGTTGGCAACTCTGTAGAGATATGAGAGACATGTATGCTTGAAGAAGTTCTTCTCTTTCACCTGACTCATAGATTTTATAATATATCAGTGTTTCCTGAATTAATTAGTTTCCTGAGTTCTAAGAACCTATCTAGTAAACTAATCAAACCTAGGAGCCAGGTGTGCTAGGAGCTATTGGTTCTAACGAGTGAAAGCACAGATAACATACAGCCTAACAAATGGGGTTTGAAGGGGAGGCAGTTTGGGGAGACTGAACCCTTGATCTGTGGAAACTGGTTCCATCTCTAGGTGGACAGTGTTTGAATTAAGTTGAAATCTCAAACATGCAGGTGGTGGAAATTCAGAGAATTGCTTGTTGGTGGTTCAGGGACACCTCCATTTACCTCTATTGAAAACTAGTCTCTGGGCCTCAGAGACTATCAGTAACAGAAATGTGTTTCTCTACTTTCTGGACTTGGATGTAAAAGATTCTGGGGCTAATGTGGTCAGATTCTGATAAAATTCCTTTTCTAGTGTCCAGACAGTTAACTTCTCAAGACAGAGAGAAGACTAGTCATCTATCTGACCTCTTTTTAGAAGGTCCTTAATTCTTTTTCTGAGATCTCCTAATTCCCACAGCCTAATGCCTTCCCAAATGCTTCAACTACAAATATTATTACACTGGGTGTTTGAGTTTCAACAAATTAATTTAGGGGAAATGGACAGAGAACTATTGCACCATTCACAATGATTCACTTGCCTCCTCTTAGCCATTGGCTTCATGTACTAATGGTAAACCCATGTTTATTTCCTGTGATAAATACACAGAGGAACCTAGGAAAGTAGTTTAAAGGAAAGACTGGCTGACTGTATAGCTGTGAGACCAAATGCAAAATGAAATCTGTGAGTTCTTTTTTCTTTGTTATTTTTGGTTTTTGGGTCACACCCTGCAGCACTCAGGAGTTATTCCTGGCTCTACACTCAGAAATCGCTTCTGGCAGGCTCAGGGGACCATATGGGATGCTGGGATACAAACCACCATCATTCTGCATTAAAGTCAAATGCCCTACCTCCATGCTATCACTTCGGCCATAAATTTGTGAGTTCTTTATTCAAAAACAGGAGCAAATTTCCACTAAAGTTTCTAAAATATAAAGCCTTTTTTTTGTTTTCACTAGTGGTCTCTTCTCTAATCTTGTCACAATGTTTATTGTTTACTTTATTAAGATTTTAAACTTTGTTTATTTTTGTTTGGGGGTTATATCCAAGATGCTCAGAGATCATTCCTGGATTTGCATTCAAGAATTATTTGAGAGAGCAGGGCTCTTGAGAGCCTCTGTAGTACCCTACCCACTGCACTAACACTCTGGTCCCAGAAATATTTTAACTACCAATGTGCATTTTAATTACATATTGTATAATATCAGTTTTAAGTAGACATGGAACATTTAAGTCAGATTCAGTATTACCAAAATCACACGATCAATTCATATTATGTAGCTCATGGACATGCTTCATTCTGACCAGTGAAAAGACTGTACAGAACCCAAGTGTTTGTTTCACATATTGAAATGCAGGCATGCTTGCAGCCCTCTACTGAATTCATAGCTCCCGTCACACACTTGCTCAAAACTGGATTTGACTTTGCTAAATTCCCACACTCTGTGTTCCTGGAGTACTGGAAAGTTAGTGCTCTCTTCTCTGCTCATTGGTATTATCTGTGGTTTTCACTTACAAGACATAGGCTCAAAGGTAAAAATGACTAAGACTTTCAAGATGTTGATATTAAACAAGTAGGGGCCGGGCGGTGGCGCTGAAGGTAAGGTGCCTGCCTTACCGCGCTAGCCTTGGACGGACCTCGGTTCGATCCCCCGTGCCCCATATGGTCCCCCAGGCCAGCCAGGGGCAACTTCTGAGCGCATAGCCAGGAGTAACCCCTGAGCATCACTGGATGTGGCCCAAAAACAACAACAAAAAAAAAACAAACAAAAAAAAAACAAGTAGGAAGTCCAATGCAAGGTCCTTCTCAGCACACACTCTCAACATACATTCCTGTGTGACCATAAAGGTCTCTTTGCTATGGAAGCAACCTTTGCATAGGAACCCTGAAACGCATCTGTTGAGTATTACTAAACCTTCTTCACAGACATCTCTGCCATCCTCCAGAAATGAAGCAATTCTCCAGAAATCCTCCAGAACTCACCATAGGGCAGAGTCCACATAAGAGAAGGAAGATTTAAAATGAATGCGCTGGTCTAGAGATGAAGGTGTTTGCCTTGCAAATGGTCAACCATGGTTTCATCGCTGGCACCACAAATTGTTCTCAAAATATGGCCAGAAGTAAACCCAGAGCACAAATGAGGAGTAAGCCCTGAATACCAACAGTTGAGGCCCAAGAACAAGGAAAAATGTTTTTCAACACTGAGGTTATTGACCCTCTAACTTAGCCAATTCCCGTAACTACTTTGTTTAATTTTCCCTATGTTGCAGCTGAAAGCATCCTAATTTGGCCCCAATCTAATAATCTACATTTTAAACCAGGTCCTTAGATTGTTCTGGTGTAAATAGGTGGTCATGGAATAATATTTTTAAATTTTCAACTCAAATGACCAGGGAGATAGCTTAAATGGCTGAAACACATATTATGCAATGAAAGTCCCAGGTTCAATCCTAGTACTGTAATCCAAAATAAATGCCACTAAAAACAACATCCAATCAATGAGCCCCTAAGGAGTAGCTCCTAAGCATAAGAGAAAAGAAATGGAGGAGCCGAGGTGGTCAGAGGTAGTCAAGGGAAGATGAGAA
>PVKC010054469.1:0-10001 GCA_004027635.1 Crocidura indochinensis | reverse complement strand
ACTAGCCTAGGAGAAAACGTGGTTCTATCTCCCTGCGTCCCATATGGTTCCCCAAGCCAGGAGCGATTTATGAGCTCGGAGCTCATAATTATTATTAGTTATTAATTATATTATTATTATTTATTGATTATTATTACTTTAATTAATTATTATTTATTAATTATAAAATAATTAAATGAATATTATTATATATTGCTTCTGGAATAAATACTATGCTTTTAGGTTTGTCACATATTCCCTTATTGGAAAAGTATATATGTGGTCCTAAATCTGAATTTTCTTGTTTGGTTTATGGTTTTTGGGCCATGCCCAGAGGAGTTTAGGGGTTATTTTTGGTTCTGCATTCAGAAATTATTCCTGGTGGTACTCAGAGAAACTTATGAGATGCCTGGGGTTGAACTTGAGTCAACTGCTATGTATCAGGGTTCTTTGTAGTGGAATAGAGCAAGTTCTCTTCCCTAATGAAGCCTTGGGGAGACACATTTATCTGCCATGCACCTCCTTTTCCCACGAATTTCTGCAGACTCCTAGCCATCAAAAAACTCCACACATGTCATTCTTTGGCTAACATGTCCTGGTTTAGAACCAGGACAAATCCCATCCTCCCCTGAATCTCTGTACTTTCAGAAATCCTAGCAGCCCTTTATCTGGAGTAACCCCTAAGCATCACCTGGTGTGGACTAAAAGCCAAAAACTTTAATTGAGATAAGGAAAACAATTCAATCAATGTACTTATAATTTATTTATAACGAAAATTATGACAAAAATAACATTCAATACTTAGTGAATAAAACAATAAAAAGGAGAAAAGTGTAGTGGTTGATTGAAATGTATTTTTCATGGTGAACTTAATATGATATGTATCGAAGATGAAATTCAAGGAAGCACAACTAAAATTTATGTAATGCTAAAATACAGTTACTGCAATATGTATAAAATGAAGAATAAAGACAAGTTACTCTAGACAAAATTGACCAGAAATATGCATTTATTGAAGGACTCCTGAGAATTTTGTGGCGTATATGCATAAATACATCTCACAATGCATTTTTGAGAGTATAGATGTATATTTGCATAAAGAGAATCAAAGTCAAACTGTTAGACTTAGTTGACTTTTTCTCCAGTGTAGCACATTGTAATGGTTGGAGCAAGTGATGTACTGTTTCCTTTATTTCTCTTGCCATTTCCCTCACTCTAAAAACAAAGGAACCAAAATGCTGAGGTAAAAATCTAAAGGAAAACTTGTAGGGATGGATCTCAACTAAGTTTCTTGACCTTAGGCTTTCTGCATTGGTCAGATACTAACAATGTATAAAAAGAAATTAAAATAAGCTATAATGGAGATTACAACAGTCATAGAAAATTTTTTCACTATCCCAGTTATAAATTAGTTATTGCATATGTCTGAATAGAAATATTATGGGCTTACCTATATTATTATCCAGAGGTAAAAGGTAACATTATGACCAAGTAATTAATAGTTAAATTAAGCATGTTTTAATTATTATATTTATTAACTCATATTTATTGAAGTTACTCTTTAAATTATGTCAATTAAAACATATTACCTTATACCATTTTATTGATTTGTTTTAAAATTTTGAATGTCATTTCCAGTTATCAGCATTATGGCAGAAGTTGTATAAAAATTAAAATGTCCTTTCCATCAAAATCTCAAATTCTTGAGATCAAAACATTCATTACTTATATACTTCTCTTTTTTTCCTTTTCTTTTCTTTTTTTTTGAGGGGGGGGGCTACACTCATTTAACACTACGGGGTTACTGCTGCCTATGCTCTCAGAAATCAACCCTGGCTTGGTGGGGGACCATATGGGATGCCAGGGAATGGAACCTAGGCTAGCGCTTGCAAGGCAGAGGTCTTACCTCTAGTGTCACCTCTCTGGACCCATGCTTCTTCTCTTAACAAAACTGCTATTACAGATTTGCCCTTATAGATCTATGCTTTTTACCATTAATTTCATATTCCCTTCATTGCATGCACAAACATCTGTGTGTTACTTTTATATGCTGTTTGAAATGATGTATCTAAAATATATAGTGTTAGGTGTAGAATATATATTTATACACAGATACATATAATATAAATCACTTTTATAACTGTATATATAAATATACACAAATAATTAATTCACAGTTTATAGATTTTTCACACAATGACTTTATTATCATTGTAAGGACTCTATTGCAAGTTGTGTGCAATTTTTCTTGAGTTTAGATGGTATCTTCATGTTGAGATAACTTCACTCTACAGAGAGAATAAGAATTGGACTTGTTATTTTTAGAAACAGATAAAACATTTCTCCAAGGTAATGGGACACCATGAGGTGTGCTCTTGCATATTACTTCCTTAACTAATTAAACAAATGTGAGAGTGAAAGTAAGTTGACATTGTTAAAGTAAATGACCCAATGCTTTAGTAATGAAGACACATCTAGGCTAAACTTTATTGTTTTAATTTTAATCTTGAGCAATTCTAGCCCAACAGAGTGAGTTGCCCTACAGATCTTGCTGTGTATTGTTTCCATTGTACTATAGTACAGCCCACTGACTCAACAGAGACAAAACAATCTGTGATCATGACATTTTTGAATGAAGTGATTTATATAGATGCAAGGTAAATTGATATTAGACATTTATTAAATCTAGTTTTTAACAGGCTGTCAGAAGTGGGGTTTTTCAGAGGGCAGAGATATTGAGAATAAAAGTTGCTTAAATTATGCTCCATAAAAATATAGATGAGGCTCAGATGTCTTTGGATTAAATATTCATTACCACATATTTACATAATGCATGTGAAAGTGCTTTTAAAATAAAAACTCTCTTTATATAAATGGAAACTATGGCCAAATTCTCCTCCAGTATACCCTGTAGAGTACTTCAAAGCACTCTCTGGAGACTTAAAAAGAAGAAATCTCCTCTATCATATCCACAAAGAAAGGAAAAGACTGTTCTAACTTGTCCAATTCTACCCTACTTAAATTGTTTTGACAATCTAAAACAATCCAGCCCTTATTAAACTTTAGTAGAGTGCGATCTTTTGTGATTTAAAAATATATGATTGCAGGTCCTATATTCAAAAGAACCATGTCTATATTTGTTGTTGTTGCATTTTACTCCCATCCTCCATTGAATAGTAGCTCAACAGGGCCTCCTTAATAAATTATTCAAGAGCACTTAAGTATAATGAACAGGTATAAAGAGGCATGGCTTCATTGTCCACCCCCTACTGTTTATTAGTTGAATGAACTTAGGCAAATAATTTTTTACTTTTATTTATTTATTTGTGTTATAGTTTTGGAAAGTTTGTTGCAATGGTGTTTAAATTTACAGCACCACAATCTATGAAGTTACAGTGCACATCCTTAAATTGCCTTAAACTATTAACAATATCATGATCTCATATCTGGTCAGATTTCATCCCTATACTATTTCCCCCACTACTTAGAATATTAAGTGGCTGTAAGAAGAGATAAATAGCATGTAGTCTACTGTAACAAAAATGGAAGTGGCAAGTGTCTTATTAAATTAAATAAGTCCGAGGAAGAAGGGATACCACATGATCTCAGTCATCTTTAGGGTATAGAGATACAAAATAAAGGAATAATTTCATAAAAGGACAGACACTTAGCTATGAATCACAAGAATCATAGGCAAGTAACTTAATCATGCTTTCCTGTTCTCATTATTTCATGTGCTAGTCTAACTATTACCTGGAGAATAAAATGCAATCTTGCAAGCAATATTAGACTGATATATTCAGATGCTCTAAAGACTAAAATATGCTAAATGATTAAAAGCAAATAATTTCCTTCTACTAATACTTTTTTTCCATATTGGTGATTTCTTCCTTTCAATTACACATTTTAACACATTGACATCAATGCCACAATATGATAATTACACCACACTCAAGTGTGAGCTACTGTGGGACAATTCAATCTTAATGCTTTAATATCTATAAATGTTTATGAAGACATGTAAAACCATTTTAAATTAAATTGTGCACAACTGTTTCATAAATTGTAATACAAATTTTACCATTTAACTATAAAATTTGCACACAACTGGGATCTTAATAGTAGAGTAGTTAAGCTCTTTTTCTATAGATAGAAAAATTCAGATAATGATAAGTTCTTTTAGAAACATAATCCAATAAGGTAGTGGTATATTGGTGCCAAATATCAAATTATTTTTTCTATTCTACAACTTATTAGTACTTCAAATAAAAGATAATACAGTGTGAAAATCAAACTCTCATTTTAAAAAAGCTGACAAATACATACCTTACTAACTGCTGTACAATTCATTACTTTTTGACAAGTTTTTCTGTGTGTATATCACAATTTCGTACATTGCTTTGAAACAGTATAAATGCAGTATATATATATATATAGATAATTGATAATTGCAGTTATTTTTTTAGTTTCTTTAGTCTAAACTTTGGGCATTTTAGATAACTATAAATTATGCATAGACATACACATACATGCGAAATTGCTGAAAGCTAGAATGGTGATTGGATCACTTTATCAAATAATGGATTACATTGTTTACTTCATATGTTAGAGAGAAGCTGGGTTTCTTTTTAGGCTGAGCACATAACCTACCAACTTAGCTTAATATCTTAACATATAAGTGCCCTAGAGACTAAGAAGTAATTAAATGCAATGTTGTAAAAAGTCTTTCTATTGTGACTTGGAAGTGGGTAAAATTAACTTATGATAAGATTGAGTGAAAGTGCTGATAATGACATAAGTAATGATAACATAAGAAGACTAGCAACACTTTCTACAAGAACAGGAAATTGAGATTCACTTTGGAGAATTTGCATAATCTTATAGGGAATGTGATTTGTTTCTCCTTCACCTCTGTAATTCTCCAAGAGAATATTTTTCTAGATCACAGTATGTTCATTTATACAAAGTTCTTTCATTTAACTACAATTTTACAGACCAGGACCCTTTTTACCTTATTATTTTTCAATGTATACAGCCTATTGTATACTGAACAAAAGGTATTTTTCCAAGTATGAGTTAAATAAATTAGCACCTTTATATTACGATAATAATACAATTATTTTTCATGTAACATAAAGAGGAAATGGTCATAAAACTTTAAGACTTTCACAAGTAATAATATTTTCATTTTCTTTTACAATCAAAGTAGCTAATTCCTTCCAAAGATCTCTAAAGAAAAAGAAATAAATAGCGGTGTTGGTGATGTACCTAAAATATACTCACTTCATACTGCTCACATTTTCAAATTAAATCCATTTTATTTAGACACTGTGGTTTATAGATTTTTTTCATAAAACTATTATTTCATGTATTCTTCAACATAATGCCATAACCAGTATACTATTCCCTTCTATCAGTTTCCCAACCTCTCTGATGCCTGCCCCATGGTAGATATTAAAAATTTACTTTACATTTATTGGTACAACTAAATAATAATGGAATTATCAAAAATAACTTCAAAAGGACATTTTTTCAAAAACAGCCATATTACTCAATGGGATCTTATGTTATTGTCTAAAAGTCTACAAAGTTGTATGTTGGTAGTTTGGCATTTTGTTGTTGGTTTTGTGTGTTGAGCTTATATGACTTCTATGAAAAGGTCACATCTAATTTGGTATATTCCTACCAAGATATCAGTAGCAAAATTATGTGGTATTGCAAGCCACTTTTGCTGCTGTTTATAACTTTGGAGATCTTTGGACCTGAAGTGGTAAATTCATATGGTTTTAGCACTAGTTTGTGGGGCCCTTGAAAGAGTCCCATTACTATAAGTTTTGAGGATGAGTTTTTCCATGAGTTTTTCCATCTAGTTAGTCTTCTCTTTTGAGAGTTAGATGATTGTATGCATTGGCCACTTGGGCAGACATGACTGAAGACCCCAGATTAAGGGCTGCCAGGATTTCTGAAAGTAGAGATTCAGGGAAGGACGTGATTTGTCCTGGTTCTAAACCTTACCCAGACATGTTAGCCAAAAAATGACATATGTGGAATTTTTTGATGGCTAGGAGTTTGCAGAAATTAGTGGAAAAAGGAGGTGCATGGTAGATAAATGTGCCACCCCAAGGCTTTATTAGGGAAGAGAACTTGCTCTATTCCACTACAAAGAACCCCAGTTACATAGCTCACCTTTATAATGAAATAATATTTTGAATTATTTACAGTAAAACATTTATATATTGTGTTTTTTCTGAATATTATTTAAGAAAGGTCATGTTGAGGCCAGAGTGGTGATGCAAGTATTAAGGCATCTCCCTTGCCTTCACTAGCTTAAGACGGACCATGGTTTGATCCCCAGGAATCCCACATGGTCCCCCAAACCAGGAGCAATTTCCGAGCGAATAGCAAGAATTAATCCCTGAGCATTAACATGTGTGGCTGAAAAAAAAAATAAAGGGATTAAGGTCAAGTCAAGTTACTTTATATGTAATTAAGTTACATTCTATTTTCAAATTGTGTCAAACATAGCAAATAATAGCAATTGTTCATTTAATATATATTTTGGCATTTTTGGATATAATTTTTATTTTTACCAAAGTGGCTTATATATCTTTCACAGTAATATTTTAGGTACACAAAATCTTTGTATTTAGAAATCCACCTTTCACCCTCAAGAAGTCAAAGTAAAACAACTATGAGGTTATATGATTGCATATATTAAAGGAAAGATTCTGATCTAAAGATCTACTTCATTCATGGCTTACTATATTTTAGCCTGCAATTGATTATACTATATCAGGGGTGGTGAACACACGGCTGCCGCATGCGGCTTCCAGCCAAAATGAATGCGGCTCTTTGCCTCTTATTATTTTGTAGATTGTGGCTCTTTGCCAAGTTTGGATTTTGATCTGCTGTTTCTGAGGAGGGACCTCTGAGGAGAGATCTCCAAGCCCTAGTCCTGCCCCAGGCTGCATCATCCCGTCTCCCATCCCTTGGAAACAACTGCAGTGAGTGGGGGGGACCCGTGTGTCACACGTCGGGTCACATCTTGCCATCAGTTCTTAGTGTGGAGGACGCAGCACACCCTCACCATCACCATCACTGCAGGATTTTTCCTCTAACTCAAAATGGCAAAATGCAATATGTGTTTAATAGATTATTATTAAAATTAGATGCTTTTGTGTGAGTGTTTGTCTGTTTTGGCAGGTCACTGCGTGGTGACAGTTGAAAATTTTGGCTCTTTGTGTTGAACTTGTTCACCATCCCTGGACTATATGATATAGCCAACAAATATAAAGTTGCCTGGATTATTTGTCTATCAGAGTAAAATTAGAGAATTCTGTTTTCCTTCACTTTTTGACTTTATTCCTTCTTCTTAGCCTCCCTCCAAATCTTTCATCTTCATCCTTTTCTCTCTCACATATAGATAAACACATGTATACACACAAGCACATGCATTTATAAAATATATCCTTTTTCCTTCCTGTTAAATCTGTTTTCCTGTCAGACTTATCTGCAACTCTTCTACCTCATCATTTTCCTCTTACCTCATTTTTTACCCTATATTTCCTGCTGAATATGAGAAAAGAAAACAAGTGGTTCAACAAGATTACAAATACCAAAAACATATTTATCGCACCAAACAGATCATTTTTACATGATGGTGATTTTGTAAGTTATGGAGCTGAGATACATAAAATCTGGATCCATGACGTCATCACTACCTGCAACATACAATAAGACATAATTCTACATTCTTCATGGACTTCTACTTTCTTCAAAGAATAAAGCCACTCATAGCTTCAAGTTAGTTTTTTCCAATATCGCTGCAAACTAATTTTGATGCATGCCTTGACTTCAATCCTCCAACACATTTTTAATTTTCCTTCCATGTTCAATTATTTTTCCATATGTGTCATTATTTATTTAGAGAAATATGCCTATATTTATGATACTAAATAATTACTGTTAAATACTGACAAAAGCAAAGGAAAATAGTACAAGCTCCAAAGAAATACTAACAGCTAAAAGACTGATTTTATAATGTGCATTTGTAGCAGCCGTTTGAGTGAGCCTACATAATGTTTTTAAAGGACTTTCAATAATGTTCCCTGCAGCTGTGCAGACTTTTAACTCTTCATTTAAAAAAAATACATCTAAATATAAATCAAACACTATATACTTCCAATTGAGCTGTTTGAATGGAAAGAGAAAGTTGAAAGCTAGAGCAGTCATGAGTAAGTGCTATAGAAAGCTCTAGTCGACAGTTGCAATTTAAACCAATCAAGTGGGCAGGGGAAGGGGAACACAGAACCTGAAAATAACTGGTAAGCTTAGAAATAGTTTTAAAGCAATAGCTACACTAATAATAATTATGGTTAATTAGTATTCCAAGGGCACCTCCCTCTCAGCAAGAGATTTTTGAAGCTCCAAAGTAGTTGCAACATAGCCCATCAGTTTTCACCTGCAAGAACCATGAGCTATTTTTTTCTGATACAGTGCCAGATCTGAAATGGGAAAAATTACATAGTTTCTTGAATGCTGATATCAAATTGTTTGAGTTTATACTACAGAAGAAGGGGATACTAAGAACTTTATATTAATGACAGACTAAATATAAGGACTGGCATTTAAATACCTTCTCAAGCTTATTCATATCCCTAAGGTCATGAAGGTAGAAGAGGCAGACATGCTAATTAATCTGCACTAAGTCTTGACCATTACATATTGAATAGAGTAAGGTGAGGTTAGGGAGCATTTTCCAGTGGAAAAAAAGTATAATTCTTTGCTTGTACTTTACATATTATCTGTGGATAACTTGGTCAAACATTTTCAAGTCTGTTTCTTTTTTTAGTCAGAAAATATCCTATACTGCTCAGCTTGCAAGGGAATTTGAGTAAATGTAGTAAATGTATATATGTATAAATTTCTAAATGCAGTAAATGTACTACACATTTCTAACATAAATGTAGTAAGAGGATGATAACCATTAAAACCACTCTTGTGTCAGTTGACAATTTTAATCAAATATAAGTGAGAAAATGATATTTCATGTTTACACACATACACATATATCTGTATATATGTATGGGCATATAAATAAAAGTATATAATACATCATTGGCTTCAATGGCATGAAAAATCCCACATATCCTATATAGGGTTTCAGATTACTGAAAATAATTATAATGTAACTTAGCTAGATTTATATTTATATTTTTTACATGCATTTAGTTCAAAGATGTATGCATATATTTCCTGGAAATTCTGTTAGAAAACATGGAAAGCTGGCTTGAAATTTTATTTCTATAAACTTCTGATTCTCTTCTATGAATATGGGGCAGAGTGGGTAGTTGTGAATGTCAAACTTTATGTTTAGGATGTTTGCTGCACAGATTCTAAAAGAATCTAGGTAACTGAACATGGGGTTAGATAAAATTAAGGTGGAGATGCAATGAGAGATTTGAAACTTTGTATAACAACTTCCTTGTCAATCCTGAACTTTGCTATTTTATTTACTATAAGTAAACAAATAAAAATATCCATTTTCTTTATCACCAATGTTTTATTTTTATTTATTTTGGGGGGGTCACACCTGGCAGTGCTCAGGGGTTACTCCTGGCTCCATGCTCAGAAATTGCTCCTGGCAGGCACAGGGGACCACATGGGGCACCGGGATTCAAACCAATGACCTTTTGCATGAAAGGCAAACGCCTTACCTCCATGCTATCTCCCGGGCCCATCATCAATGTTTTATATGTTCATTACTATTAATAAATATCTTGCACACCACTATTCATCACAGCAATAAGAGTTAAAATAAACCTAGATGTCCAACAACAGTCTAGTGAATCATGAAGTTGTGTTACATATACACAATAGAATACTACTTAGACATAAAATAAAGCACTTAAGCAATTTTATTCAAAATGGATCAAAATATAAGGTATTATGTTAAAAGAAATAAGCCAGAAGAAGGTTAAATACAAGATAATAATTCCTATATGTGGTATTTAAAATAACTG
>PVKC010054467.1:0-10032 GCA_004027635.1 Crocidura indochinensis | reverse complement strand
TGTGTGTGTGTGTGTGTGTGTGTGTGTGTGTGTTTACAGTGCTGAGGAATCAAATTCAGCATCTCACACGTGTGTGGTATGTGTACTGATGAACCACATACCCAAACTAACATTGACATAACTTACTTAAGATATCATTAATTTTTAAAGGCTTATTATTTTCAAAGACTATAGTATTATATCATACTACTATTAGGACAATTGCTAAATGGTAAGTGATATATATATATATATATATATATATATATTAAAACTCTCAAGATAAAACTCAGTATTTACTCAACTCTTCATATCCCATAATCTTCCCCACCAACATACTAAAGTGAACCAACTCTATGCCAAAAAGCTGAGAAAATTTCTAGATGTCCACATGGTATTCAACAATGCAAATATATGACATAAAATTCACTAATTAATATTTCTAATAAGAAATAGCAAATAGATCACTATGCAATACTGGACTGAAAAATCACAAAATTTTCCAACACCATATTCCAAAAGATGTTAAACTAGTGGACAAGAAAAGAAACCTGAAGTTATATTTCTACTCCCAATCCTTTTGTTTGACTACAGTAAAGAACATTTTAAGTAAAGGGAATAAAATTTGTCTATGAAAAATGGATGAGAAATAAATCTGACATAATCACTTGATTTTATAATTATGGAAACTGGGCTATGGTGATTACAGGTAAGTTGTTCAAGTTCTCATCAACATATTCAGTCTGGGAATCTTTAATCATTTCCACATCTTGTTCTTCTTGGAGCAATAGCAGTATTATCATATTCTCCAAAAATGTCAAGCAAGAAAATGATAGTGAGATACTACCTTCATATGGATATTTATTAAAGTTCCTGAAAAGAGTCCTGAGACCAATTTAGCATTCAGTATAAGCTGACAATCTCTAAATAGCTATTGAGCATGTATGAATATAGACAGCATCTAATGAAATGGAAAAAAATGTAAAACCACTACTAAGTGGTTTTTAAATAACTGTCCTTTCTTTAGTTAATATTCTTGAAATATTCATTTCTGTGTGCCCAATACCTAGCATGAATACACTTCATACATGGTAACCACATTTTTGAATTGTTAATCAATTATTGCTCAAAAAAAGTAAATTAAAAATGATAGGAAATATTTAGGAATCATTTATTCATATTGACTTCTTTATAGAGAAATAAGAAAAGTAAAATTAACAAATAAATAGTCTTAGGTGAATGTTTCTGATGACAATGTATACCTGGATAGATTATTTCACTCTTAGCCACAATATCCCCATCTGTGAAATAAAAGTTTCCTTTCTTTTACCTTTTTTTTTTGGGGGGGGGGTCACATCCAGTAGTGCTCAGGGGTTACTCCTGGCTCTATGCCCAGAAATTGCTCCTGGCAGACTTGGGGGACCATATGGGATGCTGGGATTTGAACCACTGACCTTCTGCATGCAAAGCAAATGCCTTACCTCAATGCTATCTCACCGGTCCCATGGTTTATGTTTTTATTTTTGGGTTTTTTTTAGAAATTGACCTTAAAACCTATTGTACTTTATTGATGCATAAAATTGTAGTTTATAGAAATAAAACTAAAATTTATATATTCTTAAAAATGCCTAGTTTGGATTATTCACTTTAAAAAAGCCAAAGTGATAGTATTATGAATAAGGCAATTGTCTTGCACTTGACCCACCTGATTTTGATCTCTGGCACCCCATAGGAACCTCAGAGCCCACCACGAGTGATATCTGAGCTGAAAGACAGAAGCCCTGAGTATTGCTAGGCGTGAACCCCCAAAATAATAAGAATTCATCTTCTTACAGAAATGGTCAGTTTAGAGTTGGCTATTGATCGTCACTGCCAATTCTTAATTCACATATTTTCTCACAATGAGGCTTTTCTGGTTCAATACTTGCCAATTCTGATGACAATACAGAGGAAAGATATGGCAGCGTCAAAAGCCATCAAGTAAAATCTAATTGAATTCATAGGGTATTCAAGAACAGGCTGTCAACTTCCTGTCTCCCTTAAATATGAAAAGCATTTAAATTTGAATCCTTCCTCTCTAGTGACAGTCTCATTTAAGTCTACAAATCTCCAATGAACAGTATTTTACCACCATGACCATCACCGTTTTAATTTTGTTTTACGTTTGTCTTTTTTTTTTATTATTATTATTCTAATGTCAGACCCAGAGTTTTTGTGCTGCTTGTTCTTCTAATTTACAGTCGTCAGAGTTCACAAAGGTGTTGATCAGTCCTCATAGATCACTGGAAGTGTCTAGCCAACTTTATGAGCTCTGGAGCCTCTCCTTAAGCAAAGTTCTATGGAGGTAATAAATGATTTGTAATTTATCTATGGAGTGTTTTGGTTTCATATTCCCAGTTTTAGTTTGACCAACTTTGTTTTATAAGAAGAATATGTCCTTTTTCTTCTTTTAAGTCACTGCATTTATGGTACAACTTGCTACAAGTTAATGTGCAGAGGCAAAAGAGAATCATTGGATGCAGCAAGCTTCAAATGAAGTTCAGCTACTATTTCTGCAGCCTGATTCCTTCAAGAAACATCATTGAATCATGAATTGCTGTTCTCTCTTGTGTTCTTTTTAAATTCTCATCTTATATTAACAGCCTGGAGAATTTAGGTCATTGGAGACATTGAGGCTATATAATGTTTTTTTAAGCAATGCCTCTAGAGAAAATATATTCTTTGTCTTGACCCGCAGTACATTGATTTCACATCTGACTGCAAACACACTATCCCCACAAATGTTATAATCCTAAGTATGACTTCCAGCTACTATAAATATTGCTCTTTTAAAGCAAGTAAGGGGTGATATTTTAATGTTTTATTAAAAAAACTTGTATGTTTCCCAATACTTTTCCTAATGTTTTCCAAATGATGTATATATATATATATATATATATATATATATATATAAAGGTAGAAATGTCACACAACTGTGATTAATTTGTTGCTGGGTAATTAATCATTATTTAGAGAAAAAATTCACACTGGAGGAACAATCTAAAGAATTTAATATTCTTGGAGAATTTGACCAGTTCCAAACTACTCCAGGGAATTCATTTGCCCTGAGGATAGACATAAGAAAACAAGGCCAAAAGGTTAATGTTTTTCTGAGTGATATTTCTACCTCAATTCAAATTAATAGTGTAGCTAACAAAAACCGCTGGATTACTATCAACATCTAACTATCAAAAACATGACAATTTATGACAGCCTTTGTTTATGTCACTTTTTGTCACTGAATTATAGAATCCTAAAGTCAAATTATCTGACAGAAAATTACAATTATGTTTAAAGGCTTGTGAATATATTTGAATCTGGATACAGATAATATAGAAAATTTACAGAATACTTTATGATTGTATTTTTTCTTTATATAGTAAGTGTTAAGATATACAAAAGTAGGTACATGTGCTCTGTGAACCCAATAACGTGCTGTCTGCATGCACATATCACCTTCATCTCCCCTTGAGATTTGCACTTTCATATTTTTTACTTCAATTATGGGATGAGTACCAGGGCACTCTCCAATTTGGGAAACTTCGATGCTCTTCCTTTAGCACATTATTCTCTCTCTTTATTATCTTCTCCCTCCCCTTCCTCACTACCTCCAAATAAAACCTATTTTTACTTCAAAAAAAAGATTTATGAAAGTAATATATTACTTTTAATAATGGAATCGAATTGATTTAGCAGACACCATGTATGTGCATTATGATTGATTATTATGAAAGAGATTCAAAGTGAAGTTATGGAATTATAATTTTTCAATGACTCATGGTTGAGTGACAGAAAATATATTTTTACAATGAAAAAATACTTTTATTATTAATTTATGGAACATTTTAATATTGGGCAAGAAGTGCTGTACAAGAATCCTCTCTGCCTTGAGGGTTCTCCTATTGTCAGGGCATGCTCCTTGAGCTAGAGAGCTGATTCTAGAAAGCTAACATCAATTTTAAGGAATAACTGAATACTTCTAGTTGAAATGATATTTAATAGGAGATTAGGGTATATGTATGACTTTTTCCTATTCCCCATTTCAAAATATCTAGGTTGGGAGAACACTGATACTTTAGACTTTGAGAGAGAAAACATAAGAGTTCAAAACACTGTGAAATGCTGAGGTACCCAAGCAATCTTCAAAAGTGTATTTATAATCACATGTTTGGGGAATAGAGTTGGGAATGGTAAGAGATAGTAGATACCTTGGATATCAAGCTAAAGGGTCAGTATATCACATTGAAGAGCAAGTAAGGAAGAGATTGTACTTATCAACTAAAATGTTCATAGCAACAAAAGAATATAATGTCTTGCCTGTGCTTTTATTTTAACTTAGGGGCTAAAATGTAGTTGAAAGCACAGTACAAAGAGAAGATAATGGCAATTCTGCCAGAAAGTCATATATTGAGCCCTCTGTTAATATGGTCCCCCGTGCCTGCCAGGAGCAATTTCTGAGCATGAAGCCAGGAGTAACCCCTGAGCACTGCGGGGTGTGACCCAAAAACCAAAAAAAAAAAATATATATATATATATATATGTTTATATATATATATATATATATATATCAGCATCCCAAATATATGTCTAGAAAGAATCCTTTTAAACCCAGCATGAGCAAATCTAAGTGTGCATAGTAATAGTAATAGTAATAGTCATCATTGTTGTAGTCACTGTAGTAGTAGTAGGTTGGAGTGAAATATATTTCACTCTACAAGATGAACAAATGCCTTTCCAGAGCTAAGTTATAGTTAACAAGGAAATAGATTCCTATTTCATCACTTACTAGCTTTGTGAAAATAGGCAAAACTTAATTTACTTCTTTAAATCAATAAAGTGTGATTAAATATAATCTCCATTATTGAATACACGTTTTTGAAGATTCAAGATGCATAAATAATAGTGACTGTTTAGGTCTTAAGGAGACTAGATGCCCCAAATGTTCTAAAATTGATGATTCTGATAAGTGTCAGGAATAGAGAAGAGAGTCTTAGGAGTGTGATATGAAGTTTTCTAAGGCAAGAGGAGAAGATAGGAAGTTCCTCAAAGATAACTTATAGTGGCTATCTCAAGGCTTAAGAGACAGAAATGGCATGGTACCAGTGGGTGTTCACACCAAATCCAGCCATGTTCTTTTAACCTGCAGCTATTTAAGAAGACATGGACCTGGATAGTGTTGTGATGGTGCAAAGGCAAGTGGTGCTAACTGCACCCAGGGTGATGTAACATGGTGATGATAATTAGAATTGAGTTCCCCCAATTAAATAGCACACCATATTGATTTGGTATCAGGTTGTTCTTAGAGTGACCTAAAACTTATGTGAACATATTTTACATAAAAGTCTATATATTTCGGACTGGAGAGATAGAATTATAGGTACGGCACTTGCTTGCAGCTGGTTTGGGTTTAATATCAGTTAGTCTTTTGTCCCACCAGGAATAACTCCTAAGTTCAGAGCCAGAAATATGCCCTGAGCACTGCTGAATATGGCATCAAAATAAAAAATAAAATAACAAGCCACACATATATTTTACCAGTACGTTTAAAAATATGTTATTTTATAAGTAAGCATTTCACTCTACTGAATCTTTTTTTATGATTTTAAAATGTTTAATTAAATTGACATTGCATTCTAAGTTATACATGGACATCACTCAAAATCAATGTGTTCTTTTTACAAATTAATTTTTAGATGCTCTTTGGAAAGTTTTCTAATTACTATTTCATTGACCTTTCTCTAAGTTATCTCAAACATGCATAGCTTTGACTTCCCTATTACTTCACTTGGGGCATGTACCACTGTCTGCCTTACAAAAGTATGTCTGTTCTCAATTAATACAAAAGCAAAATCTAGCTCAAAAAACTATTTCTTGTAATACTCTTCAACCCTTTCAGAGACCTTGGTCCATAGCAGAAGTTTAATAAACATCTGCTGAATAAATGAAGGTAAGTTATTTTTCTAGAGATGTGATCTTACTCAGGTCTTCCTGACTCCCTACAGTAATAAACCATGTTAACCAGATTTTAGTAAGAATCTGTGTGTAGACAGAAGATAGTAAATTGAAACAGCCATCCTTGAATAAAACATTCAGGCCTTTCAAGGTTTTATACATATATCTATATATCTATATATTATATTTAGTATCATGGACCATATTTCTTTTCCTTCTTAAAATTTTTACTGCATTTAAGACTCATGATACTTTATAAAAAATGAAAGATGAGTTGCTCTTCAGCCATAAAAGACAATAAAGATTTCCCTTAGGGATTTCTCATTATGGAAAGTGAAATGTAGACCTGTTGTAATGCTCCCATGTTGTAATAAATACTTGACAAGCTCAACAGTAAGTGAAATATGATCAAAAAATGAGTTTAGTGCAAATTGGGAACATTACAGCTAACTTGTCTACCTTAGCACTCAAGGTGAATTGTTGCTAGTGGTGAACAATGCCAGTTTCACCAATCTTTCAGGATTTTTTTGCACCTAAATGCAAATGTTTGAATAATGCTAGTAATCACTGAGACTTGGTATTTGTAGATCCTGTACTTCATTCTGCACCTAACTGATTATATCTACTTCCAAATATGGGAAACAGGCCTTGAATTCAACCAGGCCTTGAATCTTCTAATAATAAGTTCCACATTATATGTCTGTGTAAGAAAGAACATTGTAAATTTCACAAGTAAGTTTCTTAGAAAATAAAATGTTTGTGCCATGGTTTTCAAATCTCATTCACAGATCATGTGTGAATAGAAACTTTGTTCCTATCTATTCTTCCCATTTGACTGCAAATTAGAGTTACAAATGCATTCTTTTAAGTCCTTTTTTTTCTGCCCAGTTATTGAAAAGAAAAAAATTAGTCACTGTGGAATAAGTTTGAACAAGTCAAAGATATTTTTTTCTTCTCCCTAAAGTAAAGTTTTAGCTTTGGGGTTTTGAGAGCTCATCAAAGAAGAAGCTGGCAATGAGAAACTGAAAAAAAAATCTTTTATTGCCACCTTAAAAAGCATTTAGTTATGCTTTCCTGTTATTTTTCTCAGAAAGGGAGAAAGGTTGCTCTGACATAGATTCTTTAATGCAGACATTAGCTCAGAGATTAGATCTATAACACTCGGTAGTTTTAGTACATCCTAATGACAATGAAACCACATCTTTGTAATATTTCGAATAATAGGAAGAAAAATAAATTATCAAGTCTTTGATTCTGGTGTTGTAATGAAATGTCACACAGAGAACCAGCCATTTCATTAAATGTGGACTTGAACTGGATTATTTCCAAGTAAGACTATAGTTCATCATCTATTATCAGAATGTAACAAACAATTTAGAATGATATTATAATATTTCCTAATCTAATAACTATCATTTCTTTATCATTATAATTATAATAAGTCCACTTATTTTTCTAAGTAAACAAATACCTACAATTAAGAATGCAATGTGATGCTTTAGCTAAAAGAGCTTTGGATTATGATAGGAAAAATTTAGTGAGCACCCGTCTATCTCAGGGAAACACGAGGTTAGAATTGAACACTTGGCTTGGCTGAAATTATTATTTTTTTTTTTTTTTTGGTTTTTGGGTCACACCCGGCAGCGCTCAGGGGTTACTCCTGGCTCCATGCTCAGAAATTGCTCCTGGCAGGCACGGGGGACCATCTGGGGCACCGGGATTCGAACCCATGACCTTTTGCATGAAAGGCAAACGCCTTACCTCCATGCTATCTCCCGGGCCCCATGGCTGAAATCTTAATAGAAGATTAAGACACTAGTTGCAAAACCCCATTACCAGGGACGGTAAATAAGAATATTATGTTCCAATTTATAAAATGCTGCATTTCTATTTTATTCACTAATTATTGTTAAGCACGGATCATTATTAACATATCTGATACAAAACATGCATCTAATTGTCTTCTTCAGCACATTTCCTATCATAAGTTTTATAGTTAATATTCGACCCTTTCTCTCAACGCAAAACAAACATTCAATTCAATCTGTGATTTTCCATGGAGGATAATGAATCTCACAGAAGAGAGAAGAAACTGTTTAATGTCAAGACACTAGTGAGTGATCAAGTGAATATTAGAAAACAGACATCCCAATCATTGTTTTAGGGCTTTCAGTAATTTCATCAACTATGCCTTTCAAATCACCCTCAAATTTGATAACCGCTAAACAAAAGAGACTTATCAGACAAAGTCTACAATAAGGTATGGCAAGCCTTTTTTCAGTGTGAAATGCTGATTGTCACAAATAAAGGGATGTCTTTTCTCCTTCATGCTAATTTACTGTGGAACATTACTAGACACTTCAAAACCAATTGATATTTTAAAAATTATTATTTGGGCTATAACGTAATTTTTAGTTTTATTATGTAAAACATAACTCAGCAGGTAGGCAGAAATATTTTCTAACATCTTGAAATTTCCAGGCATCCAATTTTGAAATGGGGTACCACTGGAATTTTCATTTCATGGTGAAACTGACATACAACATGATTAAGTAAATAAATTGAAAAGCTAAAAGCAAAATTAGCTCCCACATTTTTAAATTTCATTCTCTTCTCAATCAAACCTTCTCTTGTGTTCACAGGGCACAACATGATATTAATATTAAAAGTATGGCAATATAAAAATATCTGGGGATATTTTCTTATCATATTTGGAGGGAAGTGTGATTCCTGTTTCTTGAGTATAAATGCTTTTACAGTTCTACTATTTTTCTCTATTATTCTGAGATACATATGTTTTTAATTTATATTTGTTAGTGTTAAGAGTCATTATTAAGAGCTGTAGACTTGTGCTTTTCTAAAACAAGGGTAATGGTGCAGGATGCACATATAGTCTCCTATACTTCCTGGATTCAGGTGTGACTTGCTAAAATTATTAGGAACAATAATAAGTACATAAAACTTTTATTAAAGTGCATTTGTATCTTGTCCTATTTCTGATTTGACTATAGTTTCTTAGTCTTGTTATTTTTCTGCTTTCTCACCTATTTCTAATTATGCTTCCTTGATGTATTTTAAATATACTCATAAGCTATCTAAAATACTTTTTAAAACAAATTAAGAATAAATAAACCTAAGAGCATTTTCACATGTGGAAGAGTAAATGGGAGGGTAAATATTCATCAGATAAAATTTGGTCTTCTTTAAATAGTCTATGTCAAATAAATTGGGTTTTTATACCTTTCTGTATACCACCTCTTCTCATTTCATTAATGAAATAAGATTCTCATTTTAATCCTCATCTTAATTATCCAAGTTATGGTGAAACAATAGTTATTTTCTATCTATTTAGATCCACTATGTCCCTAAAAATAAATTAATTTTTAAAAATATCATAAATTCATCTTTTGATAGTTTCAGAACAATATGTATAAGAAGTGGACTACTACAGTATCATTATTTTGTATGTCCACATAGTTTTGACTGTGTCAATAGGACGAGGGATATCAGGAGTAGGAGAAAGAAGCTGCTACAGGATAAATTATTTAATCAAACTCCCAACATGTTGGGGTGATGAATATTTGTGGGTACTATACTGCCTAAGATTGAACTAATCAAGAATTTCTTCTTAAGTAGAAGGGCAAATTAGGCAGTTAAGAGGACCAATAAATAGAGGGGAAATTACTAAAGAAATGGGATTAATAATAAGTAGCAAAATCCCTCCCTTTCTTTCCTTCCTAAATTCTATTACAAAACTGATAAATTTGGAATATAACTATTCTTTAGATTTTTTCTTTATGTAACCAAGATCAACAATGCACTGCATACTTATGTTTCTCATAACTTTACTTTCATTGCTCAGAATACATTTTTTTACCTTTTCATATATTAAAACATTTTAGAAATTGTGTTCCTTGACACACAGGATGTTTCTAATGTGTCCATTATAAAATCAAAATTTTTGGTATTTCTCCTTAAAAATATTTGTCAAATCAAAATTATTTGGTATTTCTCTGCTCACACTTGCAGGAATATCTTTACTGCTTTCTTGCTTCCTTAAAT
>PVKC010054437.1:0-10162 GCA_004027635.1 Crocidura indochinensis | reverse complement strand
AAAGAAATCTTGTTCTGAGGTGGGAAAAAGATTCTATGGGTCCAAGTCACAGTCATTCTGAATTGTCATGTAAGAGCATTTGTGTGTGAACTGTGAGCTGCAAACACCAATATCAAAATGTAACAGAAGGTGAAGGAAGAAAAGTTTGTGGAATAGAGTAGGCTGGTAAATGGGACAGACAGTCGTTCCTTTATTATCCCATGCCTGGCATACATTTAGGACGCAAATGTTTGTGAAATGGGATTCAACCTAGCTGACAAGCACAGGGGCACACACATCACCAAATGTCTACTGAATCATCACTTCAAGTGCCTATTAAAAAGCAGCATAGTTTGTGCAATTTTTTTAAAGTTCACGTCAAGCCTTTCTCTTTTGTAATAATTTCTAGTCTTACAGGAATCTGGTACTTACCTCCATACTGCAGGCAGCTACCCTGATTTCCAGTTACAGGAATGGTAAACATTCTTACATTTTTTGATTAAAATAAGACTCAAAGGTGAAAGAAAATTGGTAAGTTATTTTAAACTCACAACACAACAACATCTTCTCAAAATTCAGAAAGAATAATGTGCGCCTTATCTGTAGTATTTAAAACAGAAGCAAATCTTGAGCTATTTTTTATTAAAGCCCTGATGATATTCAGTAACTGCTATTCAGTAACTTGCTTTCTGTTTTTCTCTCAATGGAAATACCTGATAAGGTTTTCTAAGTGTCCCAGATTTCAAGTGGAGGCTGAAGGTTTCTTCAGCTGATGGTTTCTTTCACACTCTAACCACCATTGTTTTCCACAGGCTTTGAGATGAAAAGACAGTGAGAGAGAAAGGGTTGAAAGAGATTCCACCAAAGGAAGCAACGGTTCGCAATGGTCTCAAATCAGTTAGCCCCCCAAGACACCCCCAGTGGCAGTGACGGTGATCTGAAAATGAAGCATATCAAAATGCTATTGATAAGCTAAATTACCAGACAGCTTATCTGAGGCCACATCCGCCATATGGTGCCCCAACTTCTGCCGCCTGTTGCTGCCACAACAATAGGCACGCCTACCCAGAAAGGGCCATTGCAGAGAAACCCAGCAGCAGTGGCATGCGGGGTGGCTACGGTGTTTACATTTTTATTTTGCGCTATTAACTTATGCCTTCCCCCTGGGAAGAAAAAAAAGGGGGGGGAGCCTGAAACATGCACACACATTCAGTGTCAAAAGCACATGTTAGCAACAGAGCACATGGCAGCACACCACGTGTGTGCACATGTGTAGGTACACATCAGGTGCATGGAGAGAAAACCAGATGTCAACTTCAGAAATGGAGCTGCCTGGTAGGGGGAGGGAGAGCAACTGCAGGCTCCCAGTTGGAGCTCCAGGCAGACAATGCCCTTTTCTCAAAACACTCGGCCTACGGCCTCGGGGAGTGGCTATTTAAAACACTTGGCTCCTTTTATTTCACCACCATAGAAGTGAATTCGGCTCTGAAGTGCCAGAGCAAATGAAGTCATTTGGTTTCTACGGGCTCCTTTTGCATTTTAGCAGTAGAAGCCAGACTGGATGAAAAGTCGGAAGGTCCAGTTAAAGTTGTTCTTTCCCCAATTAAAACTGATTCCACAGAGGATTTGGTGCCTGGACTTCATCAACTTCTTTCTTTGAAAAGACATTCAGGTCAGAAAAATGTTAAGGATATTGGACACTGGAAGGAATATTGTCAAAGATGACTTCCACCAAATGACATCAAGGCATAAAGAAAACTATATGAAGGTAACACTTAATATAGGCTGCTGGTATAAAAAAATTAATGTCTATTTTGTCAAATGCACTCATAAGATTTCTGCATTTCCTTTTACTGTCTTGAGTTTCATATATATATATATATATGTACATATACAAATATTGTATCATTGTTGGTAACAAAATATTCATTTATTTTGGGTGGGTAAAGACCAGGGAAAAGACAGCAGTTTTAAAAGCGAATTCATCAAGCATCTGATTATGTAAAATTGTGCAATATGAAGATGGTCTGGATACAGTGTAAAGGAAAAATAAGTTTTCACTTTCCTATTACTCGGATCTATTTAACTATAATAGTGAGGCCGTCATTTCCTCCCCGCAATTATCCACACCTAAGCAGACATTCTTGGATGAACTTTTCGAATTTTCTTAAACATTCTCAGTTTAAGGGAAAAAAAAAAAAACCTTTCAAGTTAAATTGCAATTGCACTTGAACTCCTTCCAAGAGTGGAGCTGAACTGAATTATGATAATTAGAAAGCTGTGCCTATAAAAAAGCAGCATAGTTCATGCATTTTTTAAAAAAAAGTTCATGCCAAAGAATATAAGTTCAATATGTTCTCACATAATTAACATTTCCCACCATTAGCAGCAGTTTTTCAATTTATCTATCAGTAGAAACAACAGCACTCGTCATTGTGTGTAGTGTCAGTCAGTGGTGTTTCATTCACTTTAGACTTGTATTAAAACCTGTCAAATGCAAAAAAAAAAATTAAAAAATCTCAAGAGAAATGATGAATATTTCACTGGTTCACCATAAGCTCTCTTTTCCTTTATACCCATTTTCCTGTACTGAGCCCTACTTTCAAACTACTACTGGGGCAGAAGGCATTGCCTCCCAGATAGAAAACACTTATTTTAAATAAATGGGGGTGGGGAGTGGGAAGGGTACAGCCTGGACTAAGTTAGTGTCCCTGAGTCTGCTACAAAAATAGAAAAGATACCCCTTGAACCGCCCCAATCCAATCAGAAATGAGACACCAGGGGTTTCAGCTAGCCAATACTCTCAGACTACAGAAAACATTTTTTAAGAATCCTCCCAACCATGCTAAAAGTCCATGAACAAAGGGCAAATTTCAGAATTCCAAGTGACCTATTTTGTAAGAAATACCTTTCAAAAAACCCACCCAGTGGGGCATGCTATCTGCCAAGTATAAAATAAAAATACATCTTTTAAAATACTCTTCTCCTTCCCAAAGTCCAAATGTATTTGTAAAAGTGATTGCATTTCAAATGTCAATTCAAATATGGGTCAGAATCAAAAACCCTCTGATGAGACTCTGACAAATTGAGTGAAGACCCAATAATTCACAGCTTAAAACAAAACACACACCAAGACTATCTAAACATTTAGATTCATACATTCTAGCATATAAAAAAAAAACTATCCCAGAAGAAGATTCTAAATTTCCCAGATAAGTATAATTTACTGGAAAAAAACAGGTTCTATATTGGGTATTTTTTTAAAAAACTAGTTATTTTTAAAAAGCCAACCCTGAAGTACCAGGGATGAACCTGAATTACTTGATTTTATCACCCTTGTGGAATATAAAAAATTTAAGACATCACTGAATTGCTCAAGCATGATTTGGGATCTAATTTAAATACCACAAGATAATCTGTGGCTTCTACAGATAAAATTTTAAAAGGCATCCTAGCAGCTCTAAAAGATTACTGCAGCCAAGGCTCAGTCCCTAAGTAATAGTTCAGACCAGGATCTAAGTTTGTCAAAGGGGAATAAACTGGCAATATACTTTACTTGCTGCATTCAGAGCAAGAAATTAGCACTCTGCATTTTCAGTCACTGAATACTCAAAGGGAAGCATTTACCAACAGAAAGGTGAGTCTCCAATTTTCTTGCCTGGGCCCGGGAGATAGCATGGAGGTAAGGTGTTTGCCTTTCATGCAAAAGGTCATCGGTTCGAATCCCGGTGCCCCATATGGTCCCCTGTGCCTGCCAGGAGCAATTTCTGAGCATGGAGCCAGGAGTAACCCCTGAGCACTGCCGGGTGTGACCCAAAAACCAAAAAAAAAAAAATCCAATTTTCTTGCCTTTCTACTGAAAGACGTGGACACTTGCTCTGACCAGTATTCTTCAGTCTTTAGGGAAAATAGACCTGAAAAGTTTCATCCCTAAATACATCCAGCTTTTAAGTGAATCTTACACTCAGCACTTTTTTCCCTCTTTTTGCAATCTCTTTATTGGGAACCAAATAATGTGTCTAAGTTTAAAGTTGTTATCCACTGCCCACCCATGAACATGGTCATTTTATATACAGATATCATACATACAGTCATTTGCACCAATCTTTTGAGTGAAAAAACACGTCAATTTTCATTCGCAGGCAGTATAATTATGCCCACAATTAACACATATTAACAGATGCAATTAAAGAGGAGTAATCCCAAAGATGCATAGGTTCTTAATACAACTGTCATGTATCTCTCAATCAAATCTTTCTAAAGCAAATAATGTTCGAGTATTATTAATGACACAGTTCAAGCTCATGTCTCAAAAGCCTATCAAACAATTGGTATTATTCTCTATCCTGGTTACATCCTTTTCTTCTGAAATTTTAACTACAAATATGATGTATGACCTAGATACCAATGATAAACTAACTACAAGTTGATTTTACTAATTTTTCCCATTAAGAAAAAGTCCTCTAACACTTGATATTTTACATAGAAAGAACCAGCAAAATTCAAAATTTATCAAACTGAAAAGCTCAAGCAACATCAACAACAAAAACCATACACACTTTTTTTCTAATGACTTGTTTGTCCTTTTTTCCAATCCCCCAAATAAGTGAATAATGAATATATGATTCTTGCAAAACTGGGGACATGAAGAGGGGGAGAAGAAGGAAGCTGACTTTCCAGGCTGAACCACCCCCCTTCCCGTCACATACACACCCTTACTTGTAATTAGCTTGCTGCTGGGGCACATGCAGTACCACAATCCAAGGAAGCACCACCTCTTGGTGAGAAATTCATTTCTAGTTGGCTCAAATTCAGCTTAGTTGCCCTGCCCCTTTAAATTAAATTTCATTAGGTATATATGTTGTGGTGAGTCCTGATTTATGTTTTAGGAAAAGGGAAAATAAACTTCCAATAAACTCTTTCAGGCATGTTTTCTGGATAGAGTCCTTTTTCTTACTTTAAAGGAGATCATATAGAGGAAGAAATCTATGGGAAATTCCTTTCTATATTTTCACAAAGTGTAAATGGCAAAGTGTCATATTGATTTCTTGTTTCAAACATGATAAAAAGGAAAAAATTGGTTTTGTAACATACTGCTAAGCCTGAGGATCAGACAATACTTATTATTAAAGTATAAATAAAATAGTTTTACATTGGTACTTTAATACCGTCAGTAAAATCCAGCAAATAGATATCGTTTATCTTTTTTTTTTTTAGCCAACAGCAAATTAAAGAATTGTAAACTGTTTAAAACCTGAAACCTGACAGTTCAACAGAGTTCTACAAAAAACTACTAAACAAAAATATCTGTGACCATTTATGGAAATAGAGAGATTAGAAAAATAAGCCTTTCCCTGGGGAAAAAAATAAACAACCCCAAACGCCGATGTTGACAAAAGTTCAACTAATCCATTTGTCTTTCTTGAGTCACATTGTATTAGTTCTATTATTTCCTTCTAAAGAGGAAAGATCTTTACCAAAGTTGGAGTTTAGTCTGGCCCTTCTACGCAAGTAGACACGATGAGCCCCAAGATCCTCCTGTTCACAGGGTACCAATCTGACTCAACAGGATAAAGCACTGGGCCAGCCTGAGTTTTTGTACCCCAATCACTGTCTCTAAGAAATACCAGGCAGAGAAGTCACTAAGGAGAGACCAGCAGGACTGACTGCAGTTTTCGGAGAAAAGGACACACTCTCGCCTCTGACAATCCCCTATATGGGGGCATGCTACTGGTGGTGAAGAGAGACATCTATCTATTCAGGTACCTAACCTGTAGGCCCCTCGCGCATACTAGCCATTAGACTCATGTAAATGTTGCTAAACAATACAGGTGAAGGGCGGGGAGTAAGAAATGCATTAGGTGGGTTGTCCTGAAAGGAAAGTATTCTTCTAGTCCTTTGCAGTCTCTGTAGCATTTGCAATCTCCTTTCTTACTATTTTGAAACTTGATAGTTTTGCAGACTTTTCTGTTCCAGTATCCGGCTCTCTCCCAGACCTTTTACGTAAAAGAACTGCCTTTTTACATTACCTACTCCTGGAACATCATCTGTCCCTAAGTTCCCAGTGCTTACTGAGGTCAATTTTCATTTCTGCAAATCACAGGCAGCCACTTGCTTCTGAGAAATTAACAAGCCTCCTGAGAAATGCTGGTGGCTGGTATTTCATTGTTTCATAAATATTTTTATATAGTGACACCACTCAACTTTCAATAAATCTTTTTTTAAAAAAAAAAAGAAAGACAATTAAAAAGCCAAGAAAAATCAAGATCTGGATTTTATTTATTTCCGTGGGGCGAGAATCAGGGAGGTGTGAGCCTCCCATTGTTTTCAAAGTATTAAAAAAAAAAAAGGCTGCTTCAATTAAAGAAAAATACAAACTCTTTATTTTTTCCATCATAGAAGTTGAACTTCTGGAAAGCGGGCCTGAGACTTTTTTTTTCTTTTAAAAACAAGTGTTGCTGATAGAAACAAAAGACTAGAAGTCCACCCTGATTTTTTTTTCTTTTTTTTCCTCCTCTCTCCTGGGGGAATCATTTCTCTTCCAATAAACAAACAAATCCCCCAGTATTTCCTACCGAAGGGAAGTTTTCCAGGGAGAGCCTCCTCCAGGGGGTTTGGTGGTTAAGTGCGAGTCAGTCTTTTTTGGACACAATGTTTCTGCTGACTCCTAAAAATTTTCCACTTGAATGTGCAGCGAAGCGGCGGCGGCGGCGGCGGCAACAGTCCTGGAGGAGCGGCAAAGACGGCAGTGGCTCCTTTCATCTTGGAGGAGAAGAAGGAGCGAAGCCTCCCCGCCAGCGGGCACAAGACCCCCAAGTCGGGGGCTTCGGGTGGGTGGGGAGATCCCCGGCGCCGGGGCGGCCAGGGAGGCGCAGTTTTAGGGGAGTAGAGGAGAGAGGCGATCGGGCCCGCTCAGGCTCCTGAACTTGAGATCAATCGGAGGAAAAAACGAAGCCCAGTGCCCACGGGGGGCGAAGCTGAGCGTGCCCAAGGTTTGGGGGGCGCGGTGCGGCCGAGCGGGCGCCTCCTGGCCGCTTGCAAAAGGGGGCCGCCCGCCTGTTGCAGCGCGCGCGGCCCAACTTGGCTTTGCGAGCAACTCGCGCCCGGCCGGCCGGCCGCTCACCTTACCTTGGAAAGGGGCGCCCTGGGGAGAAGAGGGGGGCCCGGCCGGCCGGCCAGCGAGCCACGATCCTCCCTCCGCGTGCCCGCCCGGCGCACACAAAGCGAAGCCGAGGGGCGAAAAGGACGGCCCCCCGCTCCCCGTGGCTCCCCGGCACCCCCCGCACCCCACATCAGCCCCGCGCGCGCGCGCCAACTTACCTCGGCCAAGGCCGGGCAGCCGCCGCAATAGCAGCAGCAGCAGCAATAGCAGCAGCAACAGCCGGCGAGAGTCCCGGGCAAACTTCTTCCCGCTGCCCTGCGCTCGGTACCCGGCTCCCGGGCACCCCACCCCAGCCGGCCTCGAACCCACCACTCCGGCCCTGGGACTAGCTGGGCGCACGGGGCTTTGGCTAGCTGCCCCGCGGCTCCGGAGGGGCCAAGGTGCACGGGGTGATCGGGGGGGCTTCACTGCATGGCCTTGTCGTTCCTGTCCCCCCTAGACCCAGACGCGGCCGCCCCGGGCCCGGGCCGCCCCCGCCGCACGGACGGTCGGACCGTCCGGCCCGCGGGGTTGCAAGCGCGTCCGCTAAGTGGTTGGGTGGGCAGCCCGCGCTGGGCGGCGGGGCCGCGGCGGCGGCGGCGGGGAGGCTCGGCTCGGCTCGGCTCGGCTCGGGCGGCGCGGCGCGGCGCGGCGCGAGCGATGCTAAGAATGTTCGGAATGAGGACAGGAATGAAATGAACGCCAGGACCGAACTCGCTCCGGAGGGAGGGGTGGGGCCTCGGTGACGTCATGCGGCCGGGCCCGGGGCGGGGCCTGCCGCCGCCGGTGACGTCATGGGGATGCGGGCCGGGCCGTTGGCTTGGGGCGGGCGGAGTCTGGCGCCCACCGGGGAGCCGCAGGCGCGCGCGGGAGCCGCCCTCCCGCTCCCGCCTCCCGCCTCCCGCCTCCCGGCTCCCGGCTCCGGCTCCAGGGCTTTGTCCCGAGCTGGGCTGGGCTGAGCTGGGCTGAGCTGGGCTGGCCTAGGCGGGGCGCCCCGGGCGGGCGCGAGGAAGGCGGCTCTGAGTTGGCGACGCCCGCCCCGCGCTCTCTGCAAGCTCCTGGGGGACCCGCGCCCAAGACGGGAGCTGCCTCAGTTTCCCTTCTTGAGACTCTCCAAGTTCCCGATGGCATGTTTCTTCGCTGCAAGTTCCAGCGGTGCTTCTCCCGCGCGATGGGTTCTCCCTTCTCTCCGGGCTGGGTTCCCAGTCTGCCTTGCCTTCCCTTCCTTCTGGCGCTCAAATAAAAGTTTGGTTGAAGTCGGTTCTTTCCTGGTCAAAAGGAAAAGTTTCTGCAGAGCGGAGAAAGGGTCGTTTGCAGGATTCCCACCCAGTTTTCTCCAAATCGCAGGAGAAGTTTTAAGTTCACGCTTCCCGACGGCTGGCACTTTTTAGAAAATAAGGAAAAGCGCTCTGAGTTTTAAAATGTTGTTTCAAGCTAACAATATCTTTGGAGGTACTGATGCAAAAAATGACTGTCACTAGGAGACCCAGTGGGTAAATCAGAAATTAGCTGAATAAAGTTTGAAATTCTGGGATAATTGGTAGCCGCAATTGCACTTCTATCAAAAGAAGCAAGCAGAGCACGTGGTTCAGTGGGTAGAGTATCAGTAGATCTAGTATATGTGATAGCTTGATTTCAAGGAAGGAATGAGGGAAGGAGGGAGAGAAAGAGAATTCTCTAGGTGCCTTCCCATCCTTTCCGATTTAGACTTTAGTATAAATAATGGGCTCCAGGGATCCCCGTTTGAATGACTGGGTGATACCCAACGTGACTTTCTATGGCACGTTTTCTAAAAACAAACTTCGCTAATGTATTTTAAATGCACCATTTGTGGAGTTGGGGGTTCCATAGAGTTGTTAAAAATTAATAATATAGGGGCCGGGCGGTGACGCTGAAGGTAAGGTGCCTGCCTTACCGTGTTAGCCTTGGATGGACCTCGGTTCGATCCCCCGTGCCCCATATGGTCCCCCAGGCCAGGGGCGACTTCTGAGCGCATAGCCAGGAGTAACCCCTGAGCGTCACTGGGTGTGGCCCAAAAACAAAAAAAAATTAATAATATAGGGGTGTGAGAGTACAGCGGGTACACCTGAGCATAGCCGGGTGTGGCCTCAAAATAAATAAGGGGCCAGAGAGATAGCATGGAGGTAAGACATTTGCCTTGCATGCAGAAGTACAGAGGTTCAAATCCCAGCATTCCACAATATGGTTATTGATATGGTCCACAGATCTAGTTCACATTTTTACAGTCTTACAGTCATTTTTATGCCTTTAGCTTTATAAATTTTTCTCACCATTAAATACAGTGCATTTACCCCTAATTTGCATAGAATAATAAGAAATTGCATGAAACCCACAGAGATAGTACTATGGCTGCTTGCCTTGCATGTGATCAACCCAGGTTTGATTACAGGAGTCCTGCCAGAACTAATCCATAAGCAAAGCCATATGTGGTGAAGGAAGAGGAGGAGGAAGAAGAGAGAAGGAAGATAAGAGAAGAGAGAAGGAAAAGAGGAGAAGGAAGAAAAAGGAGGAGAAGGATGAGAAAGGAAAAGGTTAAGAAAGAAGAGAAAGGGGCCTGGGAGATAGTATGGAGGTAAGGCGTTTGCCTTTCATGCTAAAGGTCATCGGTTCGAATCCCGGTGCCCCATATGGTCCCCCGTGCCTGCCAGGAGCAATTTCTGAGCATAGAGCCAGGAGTAACCCCTGAGCACTGCCGGATGTGACCCAAAAAAAAAAAAAAAAGAAAGAAAGAAGAGAAAAAGGAGAAGAGATAGAAGAGGAGGAAGAGAGAAGGAAGTAAGAGAAGGGAAAGGAGGATGAGGAGGAAGAGGAAGGAGGACAAAGAAGAGGAAGAAGAGGAAGAGGAGGAGGAAGAGAAGAAGAAACAGTATGATGATACAATGGGTATTGTACATCTTTGCACACAGCCAACATGAGTTCAATCCCACATATAGCCAACCATCCCAGGCATCCCATACAGTAACCCAAGCCTGCCAGGGGTAATTTCTGTATGCAAGCTTTCAAATAAAAATTGTAAGCCTT
>PVKC010054421.1:0-10031 GCA_004027635.1 Crocidura indochinensis | reverse complement strand
CTGGAGGTAAGGTGCCTACCTTGCCTGCGCTAACCTAGGACGGACCGCGGTTTGATCCCCCAGTTCCCCATATGGTCCCCCGTGCCTGCCAGGAGGGACTTCTGAGCAAATAGCCAGGAGTAACCCCTGACCGTCACCAGGTGTGGCCCAAAAAAACAAAACAAAAACAAAAACAAAAAGGCACCATGACTAGAGTAATTGTGTGGGCAAAGCAGCTGACTAGGTGGACGTGTGACCCAAGCAGGTGACAAAGGGCAGGGAAGGCCCAACTTCCAGTGCATATGGTTGAAGTGGCTGGCTTGAGATGCATGTTCAGCCCCATATCTCTGTTTTTGTCTAAAATCTCTATGTCTTTGCAAGGAACGTTTATATAAATTTTGCCTGCTTGTCTAAACCAAACACAGTCCCAATTATTTCTGAGCTTGTTAACTGGGGTTTCTGGAACTGAACAGTTTTGGCAAGAGAATAAACTTCTGCAGTTTTTTTTGTTTGTTTGTTTTGGGTTGGGGGTCACACCCTGGCAGCGCTCAGGGGTTACTCCTAGCAGGCTCAGGGGACCATATGGGATGCCAGGATTCAAACCACCGTCCTTCTGCATACAAGGTAAATGCCTTACCTCCAAGCTATCTCTCCAGCCCCCTGCAGTTTTTTTTTTAAGATTTCCTTTAGCTGTCTTTATTTAAAAATGGGGGTGGGACCCAGGAGCCCCCAAACATCTCCAACACCTTCCAGCAAAACAAACAAACAAACAAACAAAAAATGGCTCAGCTCCACAGCTAATCTCAAAAAAGATGCCAAGCACTGAATTTCCCCAGGTCCATCGATCTCTGTGCTGAGAACACCGTGGACTTCTCAGAAAACAATAGCACAGAAGGCTCCACCAGCACCAAACCCCTCAGGAAATCCTCAGACACTGACTTTCTAACACCATTGTGAGAGATAGTAATAATCACGAATGGGCTTTTATTGATCTATTTTCTAATAATTCTGTTTGCCACTTTGTTATACAATAAATATTTAGTAAATTTGTTTGTGCCTGCTAAAAAGGCAGGGGAGGTGGGTGAGAAATTGGGAGGACTGGTGGAAAGATTACTCTGCTGATGGGTTTGGTGTTGGAACATGGAATGCCTGAAACAATTGTAGTATAAACAGTTCTGTAAGTCATAGTGCTTACCGCGAGAGAGAGAGAGAGAGAGAGAGAGAGAGAGAGAGAGAGAGAGAGAGAGAGAGAAGTGAGGATGAGATCTGGAGAGATGGTTCAGAGGTTAAGGCACTGGCCATATAGTCAGTTGACTCCTGGTTCTTTCCCTTAGCACTGCCAGGAGTCACCGTTGAGTATAGAACCAGGAGTAAACTCTGAGCACTGCTGGGTGTGGCCCAAAATACCTTTCCCCGCACCCCGCCATAAAAGTAAATATAAGTGAAATTCGATGTGGGGGGTTAGAGGGTGAGGGTATTGAGGAGTCAGCATTAAATGGGGACAGAGTCTAATTTGGAGGATGAGAATGTTTTAGAGATGAATAAACAGCTCCTGGTACCACCCAAGCATAGTTAACACTGCTAATTTGTACGGTTCAAGAGGGGTGCCTAGTCTGTCACATTAAAGCTGTCTGCTTCTTAAACCCAGGCATGATTTAATGTCATCTCAGTGAAATCTACTAAGAATCAATCTAAAAATCAATCTCCTTTGTTAGCTTGAAGTGTATCTCAGTCCTGTGCCTTCTACAAGACATATTGTGCCTTTAAAAATTCCTCCCAGCCAGGATTTTCTGCTCCCATCTAGAGCAGCGGCTGTGATCTCTTGATCTGTTCCTGGCCTTACACCGCTGGACTATTTCAAGAGGACATGGGGGTGTGAAGGGGGCCTTCTGAAGAGCCAGGGATTTCTTTGGCTTTGAATGCTGGAAGCTGACCAGCATTTCAGGAGGTGAGCATAGCAGTTGCTAATCTTAGTTACTTTGACCAAAATTTGGATCAGAGTTTATCTTGTTCTTAAAGAGCTTCTGGCTTGTGAAAACATTTTCTGAATATACCAGAAATATAGTTTCATCAATACCATAGCTTCCATGGCAAGTTCTCCTTCCCCATTGCTGGCTTTGTACAAGCCCCTGCTGAGGGTTCTGTGTCCATTCATCACAAAATAACTTCGGGGAAGGGTGTGTGGCAAAAGGTAGTTCACTCAGGGAATAGCCCTGTTCCAAACATACCCAGCTGCCAGAGAGACAGACAGTAGAGCAGGTAGAGTGCTTGCTTGGCAATGTGGCTGACCCAGGGTTCCATCACAGGGATCCCATATGATCTCTTGAGCTCTGCCAAGAAGGATCCCTAAGTACAGAGCCAGGAGAATGCTCTGAGCAGTACCAGGTATGACTCTTTAAAATAAAAGCACAAACAGGGCCAGAGCACAGCAGGTAGGGTGCTTGCCTTGCCCACTGCAGACCTGGGTTCTAGCCCTGGCATTTCATATGGACCCTGAGCCTGCTAGGAGCAATTCCTAAACCCAAGAGTAACCCTTGACTATTCACCAGGTATGGCCCCAAAGCAAGCAAACCAACAAAATAGCATAAAAACAAAACAAAACATGCCCAACTGGTCCCAGTCAGAGGAGTGAGTTATGGGTTGATTAAAGACCAACTTTCACCTTCCATTCAACACTGTGATGATTGTTCTCCACTTTAGAGAGAGGGAGAACTCTAAATGGCAGAACAAATGCCATTCCTAGGAGGGGTTGGATGCCAGAAAATCAAAGACACCAGTAAGCTGTTCTAGCTACGTTAGCCTTAGTACTAATGGATAAGATCTGGAGCTGGAGCAGTGGTGCAGTTTGTCTTGCATGCGGCTGACATAGGACAGACCGTAGTTCCATCTCCCGGCATCTCATATGGTTCCCCAAACCAGGAGCGTGTTCTGAGTGCATAACCAGGAGTTACTCCTGAGTGTCACCGGGTGTGGCCCCAAAACAAAAAATAGAAACAAAAACCCCAAAACAAAACAAACAAAAACTCAAAGTTCTATGTCTCGCTGGGAGATGAATGCATGCTCTTTACGCTGGGAGATGAATACATGTTCTTTATTTAGCTGCACAGCTATTATTTTTCAGTGTCATCTTCCATTATATATAAATACTTTTTTTCAGGTATAAGTTACAATATTTTCTTTAAGAATGAAATCTTGGGGCCAGAGTGATAGCATGGAGGCAGGGTGTTTGCCTTGCATGTTGAAGGATGGTGGTTCGAATCCCGGCATCCCATATGGTCCCCAAAGCCTGCCAGGATCAATTTCTGAGCATAGAGCCAGGAGTTACCCCTGAGCACTGCCGGGTGTGACCCCCCCATAAAAAAAAAGAATAAAATTGTGGGCTGGAGAGATAGGACAGCAGGTAAGGCACTTGCTTTACACATGGCCAGCATGGGTTCAATCCTCAGCATCCCAGTGGTTTCCCCAAGCATCACCGCCAGAATTCCTGAGTGCAGAGCCAATTGTAACCACTGAGTACCTTTGTGTGTGACCCTCCACCCCCACAAAAAAATCAAATAAACAGAATAAACGGAGTCATCCAGCTAGGCCATTCTGATAAGCCCTAAACATGTGATATTGCAAGTCAGTTTTCAATGATTTTGGATATAATCAGATATCCTTACACTTTACAATAAAGATTCTCTGGATGTAGTCTTCCACTGATGGCTTCATGACAAAATTTATTAGAAGTACATGGTCACATGGGCTCATTAAGAATAATGATGGTAAACGTATATTCATTTGGGTTTTTACAAAAGGCTACGACAGCTCAAAAGTTATGCTTTTGATTGACCAGGGCTTTCTGTGAATGTGGCTTTGCTAAATTGTTGGTACTTTTTTAAAGCTAGGACAGTATCCAGTTCTTTTCATAGATTATCACCCAGCTAATGTTAAAAGGCATATTATTCACACAGTACTGAGGTCAGAAGAGAGGTCATTTTTTTATTTTGTTAACTAGAAAAAATAAACAACATTTGACACATTGAAAGATTTAAAAGAAGTTGTCTAAAACGAAATAAAACAGGGTTATAACATATTTCAAAACCATTTGACATCTGCACCCTGCTTCTGATACTCATCAACTTCCTCTATCAGGACAGATAATCCAGATTATTTTAAGTGGATTAATTTACATCCTTTACAACCCCCCCCTGAAGAGACTATTCCTTCCTCTTTTAATTCTATCTATCTAGTCTGTCTGCCTATCTTTTTCTTTCTCTTTCTTTCTTTCTTTCTTTCTTTCTTCTTTCTTTCTTTCTTTCTTTCTTTCTTTCTTTCTTTCTTTCTTTCTTTCTTCTTTCTTTCTTTCTCCCTCTTTCTTTCTTCTTTCTTTCTTTCTCCCTCTTTCTTTCTTTCTTTCTTTCTTTCTTTCTTTCTTTCTTTCTTTCTTTCTTTCTTTCTTTCTTTCTTTCTCCTTTCTGTATTTTTATCTCTCTCCTCCCTCCGTTCTTCTTTTTCTTTCTTTCCTTCTCTTCCTTCCTTTTCCTTCCTTCTCCTTCCTTCTCCTTCCTTCCTTCTTCCTTCCTTCCTTTTTCTTGGTTTAGGTCACAACCAATGACACTCAGGGGTTACTCCTAGCTCTGCACTCAGAAATCACTTCTGGCACGCTCAGGGATGCATATGGGATGCTAGGGCTGGGAGGCCAGGAATCAAACCCAGGATGGCCGCATGCAAGTCAAACGCCCTACTGTTGTGCTATCGCTCTGGCCCCATCTCTTTTTCTTTCGTCCTTTATTTCTCTCTCTGTCTTTCTCTTTCTTTTTGGCTGTGCTCAGTGATAACTTCTGGTATTGTGCTAAAGGATCACTCCTGTCAGTGCTCAGGGGACCATATCAGGTTTTGAAAATTGAATCTAAGTCAGCCACATGCAAGACCAACAACACCCTGCCCTTTGTAATATCTCTCTGGTTCCTTTTATTACTATTATCAATCACAGATGTGTGGGTTTCTTGTTTCTGTTACAGCACATACCATGATATTGCTTACTTCTGGACAATTCATTTACTTTTGGGATTCAGGTCAAATGCTCTTCAGCCTTTGATGTCCCATTCACAGTTCCTGTCTTCTAAAAGATTTTCCTATCCTTCTTCAAGGAATTCACTCATCATCACTTACCAGAGATTTATTGAGTACATACTACACATCTAATACTACAATAGACATTATGAACATTATAACCTATGAGGAACACAATGCTGGACCTTAACTGTACTGTTGTCCAGACTTCCCATCTGAACTCTCAAATACCAATCATGTCTGCTTACTGAAGTATTTATCAACCAGTTTGTCATATTTGTCCCCAGGATAGTCCAAGGGGGTCAGAGCATAAAACCAGGTCAACCAGTAGGATGGGATAGACACAGGAAGAAACCAGGTCAGAAAGTGACCACAATGGGAGAAAGCTTGAGAAACCTTCTCTAGACTATTTAGATAGAATACCTTTGATGAGAAGCACTGAGCATCATTGATGAGGTGACTAGATCACATCCTCCAGATGTTTGTGGTAGGCAAAGTAGGGAAGCTTAACAGTTTTTAAGAAAAATCTTTTAATAAACTTTCCCAATTAGCCATGGGCTTAATCAACATTCAATGAATATATGAACAAGTGGTCAAATCTTCTAGCCTTTTAAAGGGAAGGTGGAAAGATGAGCAGAATAGGGGTGGTGTAGAAGTGGAGTATTTGATTTCTCAGTAGTTGAGGAGAAAGTACCAAATGTCTGAGTATTCCCAATGCTAAGTTGGACCAACACCTGAGATGCAAGCCAATGGGATGGATGCCAATTGGGCAGCTTGTTCAAGGAAAAAAGATTTGCTGAGTGAGCTAAATCTTACCTGACAGAAGGAATTCCCCTGCTTTACTATACATCATTAGAGCAGAAAAATAGTCTTAGAAGCATTGGAAAGGGGCCAGAAGAGAATGTCAAGGAGACAGCAGGGTCTAACAATAGAAAACAGGCAGCAGAGTAGACAGTGTAGGTGTAAGAACAAGAGACAGAGCAGATAAGGAAAGCCTAAGGAGCAATGGCACAAGCTCTGTCTTCTACCTAGGGCTGTCTATAGAAAGACAGTAGTGAGGGGTGGACAGGGGAGAATCTACTAAAGCATCCTGTCCAGTCTCTGTGTAGCCCAGCCTTTCCAGAACACCTATAATTAAATGAATGAGGATCGGTTCAGTTCTGAATTTCCACATGAGGATGTATTACCAAATCTCATATGCATTTTCATTGTTAACCAAAATATATTTTCCTCCAGGAAATTATTAGCTACATAAGTCAAATCACTAGTGTTTCATGTATCTTTACCCAAGGTCTAACCTCTGTACTGGGACTTCAATCATCTGCAAGTACCTCATATATTCCTTACTCTGGTTGCTTAAGGAATACTTCCAAATTTCTGGGTTTTATAATGACAACTCATAATTGGTTCATGAGTCTCCAGTTTAGTTCAGGGCTCAGCAGGGAGGAGATTCATCTGGTCCCCTTGAAGTTGATTTGATAACAGTAGGGAGGAAGTGCAAGTTTGGAAGCATGTAAAGATTGGTGTCAAATTGGATTCTATATCCCATAACTCATCTTTATTTTGTTTTAAACAGCTTACATTTATGTAAGAACCTGAGTCCTCTCTCTATTCTTCCTCTCCTTACCTGAGCTTTCTCCTAACATGGTAGCTGGTTTCCCAGGGTAAATGTAACACATAGAAGAAACAAAGAATGAGCAGGAGCAAAAGAAAATTGGATTTTTTTTTTTTTAATGATCTAGCCTTGGATGTCACCTTGCAATGTTCCCACTGTACATTCATCAGTTTGGACAAACCAAAGGCTGTGTGGATTCAGGAGGTAGAGAAACAGATTCTTCCTCTTGATGAAGAGTGACAAGATTTTCTAAGAGGAGGTGGGAGTAGATAAGATTTCATGGCCATTTTTGGAAAGTACAATTTACCACTTCATATAGCACCACTTTTAAGAAAACACAATATATCCCAGTTGGAAAGGAAATATCACCGTGAACCACACTGCTCAGGAACCGAAATCCAACTCCCTAGATACTGTAAGACACAGGGCTAGCTGCTTAGATGCTCTGTGCTTCCGTTTCCTCATCTGTAAGCTGGAATAGAATCAAGAAGGGTGACTCTATTCTCAGACGCCAGAACCAGATCTTGACCACCAGAAGCAAGCTGTGTCTGGAAGCGCCTACATATGAATGCCCATGCTTTTTTGTAGTTACCATGATGAGTTGATTCCAAAGGCCACTGGGTGGGTCTTAATCCATGTGAGAAGACTGTGACTTAGATAACAACTTGCCCTAAGTAACATCTGCAAAGGCTAGAGACAGGCTATGCCCTCAGCTGGGTTCCCAGAAGTAATCCCAAAATAACTCAAGAGCTAAGTCCTTCTCTCAAATCTGATTTGTGTGCAAGCAAGAACAAGAAAGATGGAATAGATGTTTTGAAGGTGTCCATACTTTTATTTAGCCAGGATTCTCTTTTTATTAGTATTGGCCAGGAATGGGGTTAGGGTTAGGAAAATCTGGTTACTTGCCCAGTCACATATGATTCTAGGCAAGTTCCTTTGATGGTTAACCTGAAGTTACATAATGACAGGGACCTTGCCTGTCTTGTTCATGACTTATAGCTACTGTGATATATAACCAATACCAATTCTGTTATATACAAGTACTGACATTGTGTACATGTCCAGCACCCATACTGACATGTAATAGGTACTCAAAATTGGTGGCCTATGTTAAAATCTGCAGACAACAAGAGTCAAAAGCCCATGAAGTTTTGTAGATTCTCTTCACCTCTGAAGGGCCACATTTGGGTAGTGGTGCCTAAATGCTTAGCATGACACCCCTTCACTGATGCTCCCAGTTGTATGCATTGCCTGCAGGCTGCACCTGTCCCATGGTAAGATGTGGGAAGGTGTAGGATGGAATAAATTTTGTGGGAGGCTATTTTTAAATTTTATCTCCAAGGATGTTGTAAATATGGTTGTCACAGAATTGGTCGTGGTTTTAGTTGCATGAATCATTTGTAAGTCTGTGGGAGTCAGCTGAGCAAACAGTCAAAGAATACAGCACTCTGGGCAGTAGGTATTTACCTCTAATGGACAGACTTTGGCTTCATCAACAAAAGAAAGGAGGGCTAGACCATCTCTTTAAAATAAAGGCCTCCCGTTGAAGCAATGCCCCCAGCTTTTGGGTTTTACCTACAGTCATTGAGATGAATTCTGGAAATACTGATAGCTCTCTCATTAGGACCTGGCAGCAACATGAATGTCTTTTAGACTAGGAATCAATTTCCTGAAAATCAACTACAGAGATTTGATATAATCAGAGAATACCAGATTTTTACCTTAGCATGAACTAAATTTTAAAGAGGGGAAGGGGTTTGCCTTGCACTCAGTCAACTGAGGTTTGGTCCTCGGTACCCCATATGGTCTAAAGCACCTACAAGGAGTGATCCCAAAGCACAAAGGCAGGAGTAATCCCTGAGCACACCTGGGTGTTACCCCCCCAAAAAATAAAGAAAGCAAAAAACAAACAAACAAAAAATGATGTTTCTAGTGAAACGTGTTTATAAGAAACATGTCAAAAAAAACATGAGAAACAACAACAAGCAAATCAAACAGCCCTCAAGTTCACTGCAGAAGTAAAATGAACAGACTTGTCTTTGGTTTGGGGAACATGGCTTCAATGAATTTAAGTGCTAATCTTAATCATATGATTTTTCTATCAAACTCTTAATAAGCATAAATCTTGATTTCCTCACTTCTAAGAACAATAAAAGACACTCTATTTTGGAAATACTATTTTTAGATAGGTTTTCATTAAGGACACCAGGTAAGTAACACTGAATTTTATGAAAAATAATGGTCTATTTCTGTTTGAATCAAAGAAGCCACCAAAGAAGCAAACAGGACAGGCTGGAGTTGGGACTTGGTGATTTTCTCCCAAGCTTCATGACCAAGTTTCTTTACCACAGGGACTTAAAGAAGCCTTCAAACAGGTGCTCTTTTTTCTTTCAGGAAAAAAAATGTTTTGAGAAGATCCTCTTTCGTAATTCCCCCTGGAAACACGCAAGCACTCGCTAAGCTTCCATTTCAAATGTTAGGGATTTGGATGGAGTTGATATAACAGCTTGTGCGAAATGTCACGGCTCCGAGTTATCTTACGCAGAGGTAGCAGATGCTGAGGTAAGAGAAAGGCTGTCTTTGAGCCCTCAACGCAGCACCAGAGAAGCAGTGACAACGATGACATCAGTCAGTGAACAGCAAAGTTGTCTGGCTGTTTGGAGGGGAGGAATGAAATGAAGCAACATCTGCAAATTCCAAATAACACAGTGAGACAACTGCTTACATAAGCCACCAGTAAAGGCTGATTGGATACCATCTATATTGTTCTTTAACATCCAATATGTACAATTATGGTCTGCATTCAGGTATTTTGGGCAGTGTCTCTATCACTTCATTTTCAGGGGAGTCTCTCTAAGAGACTGAAGCGCTAGGCTGAGCCGCAGAAATTTCCATTACAATGTGGGAACTCAGGCAAGAAAAGCTTTACATTAAAATGGAAACCGACATAAGTTATTTAACATACCTTTGGAATGGTGTGAGCACAGAAAATACCTTTTGATTATTCTTTCAGCTGCTCTCTCATGTAATATCCTGCCTTCTGAGTCTCAGTAGTTCTTTTCTCAAGTGGATAAAGGCCCCTTTGTAAATAGCTCTAGTCTTACTTTCATTGGTCTAGGGTTTGAACTTACACAACTCTCGTTAGCACTCTTGAATTTTTCCTCTTAACTCCTATCTAATCAGGTGAGAGTTTCTTAATCCAGGTAACATGAGACTGCTTATGGATTTCAAAAGTGAAAATAAAAGCAATGTATAGCTTCGAAGCCCTGGAATCCCTACCCCTTCTCATAACAGAAACTGGACAATACTGTAAAATTCACACATTCAGGGAAGAAAGTCAGATACTGTGGATTCACATGTAGAAATGGTGGTACAAATTTTT
>PVKC010054405.1:0-10084 GCA_004027635.1 Crocidura indochinensis | reverse complement strand
CCAGAGAGAACCAGAGAGAACCAGAGAGAGGGACAAGCAGACAGAGAAGGACACTCGCAGGGAGAAACACTGTTAATTCTGAATTGGGAGGGAGGCAAAGGGGCGGGAATGCTCAGCACCCCCATCTCCCGCAGCCCCCTGAGAGGCCCGACCTACTGTGTGCATCTATCGCTGACGCCCAGCACCTGCCGCTGCTCCGACTTACTGCCCATCTGTCTGATCATCTCAGGTATAAGGGTTCTATGCTGGCCCAGTCCCCTGCAGTTCCTGCTCCCAGAAATGTGACATGTCTCTCATTCATGCTTCAGTCAGGTGGTGGGTTTGTGGGCTCCCTGTGTGTAGACACTCCTCATGTGCCCCTGTGTCATGTGGACACTTCTGATGTGCCCATGTGTGCAGACATTCCTTGTATGCCCCTTGTGTCTTGTGTGTAGACACTTCACGTGTGTTCCCCACATGTGCGGACACTCCCTGTGTTTCCCAGTGCCATTGCCAGAATTTAATAGGCAGAGCAGTTAATCTAACCAATCTAACCACTGGCTCTGCCATGCTCTGCTCCATTAGAGGGGCCAGGCCTGGTGCTGGGAAGGGGCCTGTAAATGTAAGAGGGAGAAAAAGAGAGAGAAAGAGGGAAGAGAGGGGGAAAGGGAGAAGAGGAGGGAGAGGGAGAAAGAGGTAGAAAGAGGGAGAGAAAGAGACTGTTTGGGTTCATGCAGATAACTAAGAGACAGAGAGACAGAAAGAGAGGGAGAGAGAGAGAGAAAGAGAGAGAGAAATTTGGGCCCATGTAGACAACCCAGAGACAGAGAGAGAAAAAGGTAGAAAGATAGAAACTCTATAGGTCTGCACAGACCACTGAGTTCACACATCCCCACCCCACTTGCCAGCGAGTGCAGCAGATACCAATGTCTTTGAGGAATGTGGAGTGTAGTGGGCAGAGGCCCAAATCCAGTGCATATCCACAGGACAGGCATCCTACTGAGGTCTGCCAGGCTGAAGCCGGGCACCCAGGGAGAAGACCTGGATCATCCCAAATGATATCACTTTTTTCCAACCTGCAGCACATGATCTCCTGGATGAACCATTAAAGTAATGACCAAGGGGCCTGGGGAAGCCCTAGGATCTTAGAGTCTATGTGAGGGACATCAGGGTTCCTCATTCAAAGTCGACATGGGGACCGTCACCACTCAGAATCATGGCATGAAGAATTAGCCTGTGAGCTCAGCATGGTAAGTCTCCAGACTACCCTAGGAGATATGTTCCCCACCACAGCATGGCACAATAGCCACCGAACACCACCAATGGACACTGGTAAGAGAGAAATTGAGAGTGGGGAGAGGGAAAAAAGGGAGGGAGAGAGAGATAGAATGAGAGGAGAGAGAGTGAGAGAGAGAGAGAGAGAGAGAGCTGGGATTGGCCATTTGACCAATGAGACACAATTTTAAGTTCTTAGAATTCTCAAGTGCTTAAAAACATAAAAATGGAACAGGAAAGGGCCGGAGCAATGACACAAGCAGTAGGGTGTCTGCCTTGCACGTGCTAACCAAGGATGGACCGCAGTTCAATCCCCCAGCATCCATGTGGTTTCCCCCAAGTCAGGAGCAATTTCTGAGCACATAGCCTGGTAACCCCTGAGCATCGCTGGGATGGCCCCAAAACAAAACAAAACAAAATGGAACAGGCACTTGCTGAAGTTTTCATTTATTGCACCAGAAAGGAACTAGTAAAGTAACAAAAGATCGAATCCCAAAGCTGAGCCCACCACTCCTGAGCACAGAGCCAGGAGTGAGCCCTGAGCACTGCCAAGTGAGGCCCCAACCGGATTCCCCCAAACATGTTTCCATCTTAACCATGGTGAAATCCAAGGTGTGTGTGTCTTGTCCCACAGCTATACCAGGATCTGATCTCTTGCACCCCCACCCCCCGCAGCAGAACTGGAACTGGCTTGGCCACCACCTATCCATTCAGCGTGTGGCACCCGAACACCAGAGTCTGGGCACGGCCACTTCTAGCTTGGCCAGAAAGCACCGCAGGGGGCGCTCAATAAAGCCTGTTGTGACCATACTCCCTTGTGTCTGCACCGGCATCTGTCCACACTCAGGCCAAGGCCCTGGAATGGCTCCCAGCACAGGGTTAGGTCTGGGCAGGCATGTCCACAAGCTGCTGCCGCCTTGCATCCCCGTTCCCTGCCCCTCACTGGTGGCTCCAACCCAGGGCTCACACAGCTGGGTGGCAGCACCCAAGAGGTACCATGCTCTGGTGTGGGCTGTGATGCCGCCTGGCAGTGCTGTGGGGCCATACCTCTGGAAGAGCTAGAAGCTCTACTTGGGGCTATGACGCTGACCACACCTGTATCCCACTGTATCCCTGCAGGAGGGGAGCTGGGCAAACCCCGACCAGCACTCACTCCTGAAGAGCACCACAGTGCCCAGCCAACTTGGGATTGTGAGGTGCTTGCTGGCCGCCAGCCCCCTTAAGGTACAGCCCAGCTGTTTCATGGGGTTGCAGCCCAAGGGACACCACCACCACCACCACCACCACCACCACCACCCCGTCCCTTCCCACCTCTAGAGAAGGGAGACTCAGTCACCTGAAGGCCACTGAGCTGACTGGTTCTGCTCCTCTAATGAAGGCAGACTGGCCAACTGAGAAGGTAGGAGCCGCCCCCATGTTAGGATTCATTTCCTCCCTCAGACTGTGTTAGGGCCTCATTTTAAGATTGAATTAGGGACTCACTTCTTCCCTCAAACTGTTAGGGTCTTACCTTCTCTCAGATCCTGATTTAGAACTCACCTCCTCCCTCAGACCCCGTGTTAGGGACTCACCTAATCTCTCAGACCCTGGTTCTGCTGGAATGACCATTCCTGAGGGTTACTCAAATGCTAAGGTGACTCAGGAATGAAACTGACCGTGTGGACTGTTTTTGAAACACAAAAATTCTGAGGAACCAACCAGGTCAAAATGCTGAGCCCCAGCCTCATCTTGGCACTGCCTGGTCCCCTGGCATTGAGCTAGGAATGCCCCCCCCCCAACTGTAGGTTTGGAGTGGCCCCTAAGCATTGTCAGGCATGTCAGGGCAAAACAACTCTGTGGACCTCATCATGGCTCAAATTTTTGACAGCCCCCGCCCCCAGCTACTTATGGTCCCAGATCACCAAACTGGGAGTAGCCCCAACACAGATGAATCCTTTGTGTCATTTAATGAGGGTGTGGCTTGCACTCTGCTCTTCTATTTCTAAGATCAGTATCTTAAATCTTAAAGTAGGGAACCGGAGAGATAGTACAGCAGTAAGGTATTTGCCTTGCACACAGCCGATCAAGGACAGAAGGTGGTTTGAATTCTGGCATTTCATATGGTCCCCTATCCTGTCAGGAATGATTTCTGAGCACAGATCCAGGAGTAACCCCTGAGTGCAGTTTGGTGTGACACCCCCCAAAAAAATCTTAAAGCAAATTGAATACAACATGTAATACTCAGGGAAAGCAACATGACAATCCCCTCTACCCAATGGTGCATGGCATGAAATGGCTTGAAACGCTGTATCTGTGAGCACGTTTTGCAGTAGCATTGTTCACACCCCACATGTGTAGTCGGCATCAGAGGTCAGAAAACCTCTTCATGGCCTGCTGAAGGGTCCTGCAGATGCCTTCAGGGATTACTAGGTGGTGGTTATGCTTGTTTCTGAATGATAGGAAAGATGGTTCTGAAAGTAAAACGTGGACCTCAAATGAAAATCAAAAGGAGGAGCAGGAGTGACAACACAGCAGGGAGGGCATTTGCCTTCCACACTGCAGATCTGGGTTTGATTCCCCAACATCCCATATGCTCCCCTGTGCCTGCTAGGAGCAATTTCTGAGCGCAGTGCCAGGAGTAACCCCTGAGCACTGCCAGGTGTGACCCAAAAACCAAAAACCAAAACAAAAGAAACAAACCAGAGGCCTAAGCAATATCGCAGTGGCAGGGCATTTGCCTTGCATGCAGCTGATCCAGGATGAACCTCGGATTGATTTCCCCCTGGCGTCCCATATGGTCCCCCCCCAAGCCAGGGGTGATTTCTGAGCACATAACCAGGAATAAGCCGTGAACATCACCGGGTGTGGCCCAAAAACAAAAAGAACAAAAGAAAAGAAATAAATCAATCCTTTACACCACATGGTCCCTAAAATATAAAACACGACAGATCTGTGTGTTGGTAGTGGGATGATTATACCCTCAAACTTCAAGGTTGAGCTATTGGGGGTCTGGGAAATGTCACTAGGGGACTGAGCCTTGGGGCTACTTGACTCCGGACAAGTATGCAGTGCTCACAGCAGACCTAAGGCCTGAGTGCACTCAGTGCTGGGCTCTGAGTTTAGTAACAAGGAGATGCGGGAATTATGGTGAAGGGCCCGTGCGGGTGGCTCCAACCCACACCCTCTACTCAAAGTTTAAGCTGCGTCTGATAGCCACCGACCAAGACCACCACCACCACCAACCCCCCCCCACCCCACCCCCGGCGTCCCGCAGAAGGTCATGAGAACAGGGTGTGCCCTTCTGGCACCATCTGGAGGCGCACGGGTGGGTTGCGCTCAACTCTGGGCTCCTGGGGACCCGCACCGGGATGGTGGTTTCTTTTATTGCCTCGATTTTGAATCCAGGCCTTGGACCGGAGAGGAAGAGTCCAGGGGAACCAGGCTGGGATTTCTGCGGGGACTGTGGGCTTGGGGGACTCCCCGGAGATGGAGAGAGCTGTTCTGTTGAACAATGCGCTGTCAGTCACCTCCGGATCACCGGGTTTCCCCGACTTTCTGCTGAGCCACTGGTCAGTCGGGGTCTTCCCTCCCCGCGGAGCCAAATATTCTATCCTCGCGCGTTCTAGACGGGTCCCTCGCTCCCACTTCACCCGCTGCAGGGCACTATTGCCTGTGGTTGACATGCGCTTTTGCCCCGTCCACACGCTTCCAGTTATGGAGGGGACAAGGCACCGCAGCAGCTTCCAGGATTTTCTGCTCCACCGCCAGGTTAGACTTCGGAGAGAAGGTGAGAGCGAAGGGGAGAGACCCCGGGACCCCGAATCAGGAGAATTGAGCCCCCAAATCTGCCGCGTTCGGTTTACCTCGCGGCCTCTCGCTCTTTCGGGGGATGGGATGGGGCGGGGTGGACTCAGTCGTCGTGGGGCGCACGGAACTCGGGCATGCTCCAGGTGCGGGGCGGCGGCGGCGCCACCCGCTCCACGTCCTCGGAGATGGTGCGGATGTCGCTGGCGATGGGCTCGATGCGCGCGCGGGGCCGGTAGACGGCGAGCGCGGGGCCTCCGCGGGGCCACTGGCGGGTCAGCTTCTGCGCCTCCTCCTCGCGCCGGGCCCGCTCCAGCACCTCGTGCAGCACGGTGCGGAAAAGCCGGGCCACCTCGGGCACGTCGGGCTCCTGCTCGGCCAACAGCTGTCGGAACCTGCGCGGGGACCAGGGATGCATGCGGTCACCGCTGGCGCCAGGGCGCGCGGGCACACTGGGCGCGGGGTGGGGGGAGGACGGACAGACAGGCACCAAGGAGGGAATGGAGGCGGATACGGGCACTTGGGGAGTCTAGGTGAGACCTCCAAGTCTCACGGACAGGGTTTCTTGGGAGACCCTACACACACCCTGAAACTCCCCACGCCCCCGTTCCTGAAGGAACTGGAACTCCCACAAGGTTGCCCTACCTGGTCAGGCCCAGAGTCAAACCTACCTTTCTTCTTTGGCCTCCCTGATGGGGTCCAGTTCGCCTCTCGCAGTCAGAGGCAGCCCCCCCTTCCAGGGACAGACCCTGGGTGTTGTATATGAAAATATTCCCATAAGATTATTCTTTGCCTGTTGTCCCACCTTGACTTTCCAGGTGGGGATGCGGTTGAGAGCCGAATAAATAGTTGAGGGGCGAGGTAGTCAGGGTCTTTTGGAGAGTTTGCTGGCTGGCTCCAGGTGTTTTTTGGAGTGTGCAGGAGGCAAACAAAGGACTCTCTTTGCCCAATCTTTTACCCCTTAACCCTCCTGTCTGTGTGAATTATTTGCTGCAGGTAAATATTACCAAGATCTCCCCACAAAAGGGGACAAGGGGATGGGAATCAATTTCTCATTCTAGGAACCCTTTGAGGATGCACAAATAACCAACAAAAGAGTAAATGGGACCCCACAAATGGGCCAACACCTGGGGACCCAGGAGATGCTTTAGTTCTGGGGGGTCGTGACGGTGATGGCCATCAGCATCTTGCTCCAGAGCTCTGGGCTCCCACATCTCTGAGGTTATCAAGGGGCATTTCCAGTCTCAGGACTGGCTGCCTACTAGTCCCCTCCCAGCCGCAGGCTTTGGGGCTCTACTGTGCTCACTCCTCAGTCTCACTCAGGTCTGGCCAGAGCAGCTGTGCAGCCACTGATCAGATGGAGGAGCTACAGCCTCCAGGCATGGGAGTCTTTCCTAGAACTGGCCCTTGTTGAGGGTGGGGAGGCGCCATCCACCATCCGGCAGGTTTCACAGGAAAGTTCCCGAGATCCTGCAGGTAGGCCCCTGGGAAACTGCGGGGTGACTGAGGGTGAGAATTCTTTTTTTTTTTTTTTTTTGGTTTTTGGGTCACACCCGGCAGTGCTCAGGGGTTACTCCTGGCTCCATGCTCAGAAATTGCTCCTGGCAGGCACGGGAGACCATATGGGGCACCGGGATTCGAACTGATGACCTTTTGCATGAAAGGCAAACGCCTTACCTCCATGCTATCTCCCGGGCCCCGAGGGTGAGAATTCTTAAGGGGGTTGTGTTTCTCGGTGCTGGGAAGACACAGCGAGAACCTAAGCAGATTCTGAAATGGTCTTGGTCCCTGGTGAGTTAGGTTCACTTCAGGGCTGGAGAGCTGCTCCACAGTCCAGCACAGGCTGTGCCAACCCTGCACTGCTCAGGCCCTAGCACAGAGTTACATTTCCATTCACATCATTCTGCCTAAAGTCTAAGATCACAAGGCCCTGGCCTGGACATGGTGCGCATTACAGACAGCTCACATTCATTCACAGTCACACACATACAACTCTGTCATGCAATCCATATACACAGTCACACAGGCACACTTCACTGTCACCCACACTGCACTGCCACAAAGCACAGACACTTATACAATCACTACTACACTGTTACATAAATATCCACATATACACAAACCATCATCACACCAATTCGCTAACCATCACATAGAATACACTCATTCACACCTCACTACCCTGTCACATGCACACACATGCACCAAGTCACCCTTGCCACATACACATGTGCATACATACGTGTCCCACACTAGACTGACAAGTTGCACTGTCTCACACTACTGCACATGCACACACACGCTCACTCTGTGGTAAGCTGTGTGGAGAACTGAAGCCCAGTCAGGGGCCACTCAGTTTCCTCCTGCTGGGGAGACACCATGCCCGCCAAGCCCGGCATCTGCACCCCAGAAGGGAGTATAGGATGGAGAGACTTGGGGTGGTGGATATTCAGGGTGTTGAGGACTCAGGGTGATGGGTACCTGAGGATGGCAGGGCCACAGTAGCAAGGTGGGACCCTAGCGCACACGTCCTCAAGTTGCAGCCGCTCCCCGGGACTTAGGTCGCAGGAACTGCGGGGTGCACTGGCCAACCAACTGTAGTCGGCCCCTGTGCGCACTGTCCGGCCTGCCTGATTGCGCTCACGTTGCTGCCGCTCGGCCTCACGCATCTGTCCCAGTAGCTCCGTCATCAGCGTGTCCAGCACCATCTCGGCTGGGCTCCGGGCCATCAACCGGGCAGGGGCCTCAGGCCAGCGTAGCCACGGGAGAAGGGACATGGCTCCAGGCCACGACAGGCAGGGGTCCTCCCTGCACCCTTCTGGCCTTATCAGGGTGACTCTGTAAGACAAGACAGCTGCGATGCAGTCCTGACTCTGTCCATCTGGTGGCACCCGCGGGCCGAGTACAGTCCTGCCAGTCTTCGGAGGAGGCTGGAAGTGTGGGGACAAGCACCACCTCCCACCAAGACCTGAGTTCTGCATCCCTGCCCTGATGCTCCAAAGTGTGATCGCAGAGGCTGTGGGAGGGACGGGGACTCCCATTCATCTGGGCCATCGGGGGAGATGGGTGGGTAAGGGGAAGAGGAACCTCAGAAAATGAAAAGAGTCAGAGAAAGAGAGGTGAGGGGCAGGCAGACTCAGGACCACACTGAGTATCCCCAGATAAGGGTCCAGATGTGTGAACTGGAGGAAAGCAGAGGTAGGGTCTCTATCAGTTCCTGGGGGTGGGGGGAGGGTGACTCAGCTCTCCCAAAGAGGCTCAGCCTGACTGAGCTGCTCCCCAAAAGGCAGGATCTTTTTACTTTAAGTGCTTTTTTCTGACCTCACCTGATAACACTCAGGGGTGACGCCTGGCTATGCACTCAGAAATCGCTCCTGGCTTGGGGGACCATATGAGACAATGGGGGAATCCTAGGATTGTCCTAGGTTAGCCCCGTGCAAGGCAAACATCCTACCTCTTGTGCCACCGCTCTGGCCCCTCAAGAGACAGGATCCTTGACTTGTTTCCTTCCATAGAGATGGGACCTGGCTCTGCCCCTACCCTAGGGTGAAGGTCCTTATTCACCGCTCCCAATAGGTGACTTGCCCTATTGTTGGCTGAGTGGGGGCTGCAAGTGGAGGTTCTGCGACACGTCACCATGTTTGCTGTAATTGATGAATCTAACAAGCTGTTACACGAAGCCTGTTCTTTTCAGATCTTCCTACCAAGTGGGGGTCACAGCCTGCGGGACCTCGCAGCCTCATAGGGCCCTCTGTGTAGAGCTTTGTGTAAAGCCACTTCAGGGCCCTCTACTCCCCCTCAGCAACCTTCGATGGTCCCTCAGCCAACCAGGTTCACAATACGATGTTGCTATCCTAAGGAGATGGCCCCAAGAAGTGTGGATATGAGAGTGTCTTGTGCAAACTCTGCACCCCAAACACCTCCCGGATCAAAGCCAGAGTGGGCATAGACAAGTTCCCCTGAGGTGCCCACCCCAGGTCAGGGTCAGACTATCCCTGGTATTAGGCACCTGCACAGCAGGGAAGGACTAGGGGCACTCCCCAGGGTTCTGGACTGTGGGACCCTCTGGTGCCTGTTCACTCTTCTCTGTTGCTCTCCACTCCTCAGCCTGAGCTCTGGCAGAGGTACCTTTAATGAGCTATTTCTGTCTCAGTGGCTGCATTCCCAAGGGACCTCTGTGTCTGGTTAGCCCTTGGGCCTAGGAACGAGGTGGAAGGGCCAGAGGCCAGAAGCTTATCCCTAGGCCAGCAATACCCCATGAAACTGGTCATTGGGGAGACATGGGGTCCCATGGCAGCAGGGAGGGGAGAAGACATCAGAACCCCCTCCAAAACAGTCCCATGTCTATTCCTGACTCAGTTTCCCCACCTGGAGAAGGCACAATGGCCATCACCTCTCCGGGCTAGTGAGAGGGTCAAGAACTCCAGGGAGGTAGGTGGGTATCTGAACTGGGACTGAGACTGCCTATTCTCTGACACTCTGACACTCTGCAGCTGGTCTGGAACATACCTGGGAACGGAGTCTGCTTGCAAAAGTAGGGACTTGGAGAACCCAGCTGCCTTTTTAGGAACCACTAAATGAATGTGGCCTGGATTGCAAGGTGCTTGGACTGGAGGACCCCGGATGTGGGCGATGTCCACCCAGAACAGAATGCTGACCCCACAGGAGCAGCCATTTTGCCCCCTGGAGCTCCAGGAAGGTGCTAGGCACAGGGAAGCCCTGCCCACACCCCTCTGTTGTAGACTCAGGTTGAGCCAGCATCAGTATCCCAGGGGTAGGTTCTAGAACATCACAGCAGTAGTTCTGTTCTGGGCAGGAGAAGGGAACCAGAGTCACAGCTGTAGGTCCAGTCTCTGCATCAACCCGCATCACCTGCCAGGCACAAGGCCCCAGGGTCCTTGTCCTCAACCACACCCACTATCTCAGCCCCATCTACCTTCACCAGGGGACACTGGAACCCCCACCCACCTTCACCTGAGGAGACTGGGACCCCACCTGAACCTGGCGCCGAGCCCTGCTCTCCCCTGGGGAGTAGGACACAAAAGAC
>PVKC010054370.1:0-10002 GCA_004027635.1 Crocidura indochinensis | reverse complement strand
CCCCTTTGCCTCCAGCGGCCCCCAGGTAAATTGAGTATGAGACCCCTGTTCTAGATACTTCAGAATAGTGCTATCATTCTGTGTTTATCTTTCATCTTCTGGATTGCTTCATTTAACATAATATGTTCTAGGTCCATCCACATTGCTGCAAAATCTGTGATTGTATCATATCTGACTGCCAGGTAGTATTCCATTGTGCATAGATACCATATCTTAATGATCCACTCATCTGTTGCTGGACATCGAGGTTGGTTCCAAGACTTGGCTATTATACTGAGTGCTGCGATAAATAGAGGGATGCACACATACTTTGGGATGAATGTCCTTCCGACTTGGGGGTAGATACCTAGGAGAGCAATTGCTGGGTCAAATGGCAGCTCAATTCTGAGTTCCTTGAGCATTCTCCAGACTGTTCTCCATAGGTGTTGGAATAGGGGGCATTCCCCCCAGCAGTGGACGAGAGTGCCTTTCATACCGCATCCCTGCCAACACAGATTGCTCCCATTATTTTTGATGTGAGCCATCCTCACTGGTGTAAGGTGGTAGCTCATTGTTGTCTTGATTTAGATTTCCCTAATGATGAGTGAAGGTGAGCATGTTTTCATATGTTTGTTGACCATCTTTTGTTTTTCCTCAGAGAAGTGTCTATTTATTTCATCTCCCTATTTTTCTATGGCTTTATTTCGTTTTGGGGGACTCAGCTTTCTGAGTGCTTTGTATATTCTGGTTATCAGCCCTTTATCAGATGTGTTGAGTGTGAAAATTTTTTCCCATTCAGTTAGCTGTCTTCTTGTTTTAAGTTGGGTTTCCTTCACCGAGCAGAAGCTTCTTAGTTTGATGTAATCCCATTTGTTTATGTTTGATGCTAAAATCCTTGCCATTGGTGTTCCATCCTTGAAGACTTTTTTAATATATAGGTCTTCGAGTGTTCTGCCTATTTTTCCTCAATAAACTTTAATTTCAAGGTTTCTAATCCATTTTGAGTTGACTTTTGTATAGGGAGTGAGGTATGGGTCAATTTTCAATTTCTTACAGTTTTCCAGTTGTAGAGACTTTCTTTGTTCCATTTCAAGTTCTTGGACCTATTGTCAAATATTAGTTGACTATATATCTGGGGATTTATGTTTGGAAATTCTGTTTAAACCAATGGTCTGAGGCTCTGTTTTTGTTCCAGTACCATGCTGTTTTGGTCACTATGGCTTTATAGTATATTTGCAGGTTAGGTAAAGAAATGCCACCCAGCTTCTTGCTTTTCAATATGTGTTTGGCTATCCTGGGTCTTCTGTGGTTCCAGATAAATTTTATGATTGGTCTAAGTCTTGAAAGAATGATGCCTGGATTTGGATGGGGATTGCATTGAATCTATATAGAAGTTTGGGTAGGATAGTCATTTTGATTATGTTGATTATACCTACCCATGAGCATGGGATGTTCTTCCATTTCCTTAGATCCTCTTCAATTTCTTTCTGAAGTGTTTTGAAATTTCCCTTGTATAGGTCCTTCACTTCCCTTATAAGGTGATTCCTAGGTACTTAATATTTTTTGATAGTATTTTAAATGGAATTGTATTTTGTGGGGGGTCACTCCTGGCTCCATGCTCAGAAATTGCTCCTGGCAGGCACGGGGGACCATATGGGGCACCAGGGTTCGAACCGATGACCTTTTGCATGAAAGGCAAACACCTTACCTCCATGCTATCTCCCGGGCCCCGGAATTGTATTTTTAATCTTGCTTTCCTCATCTTCGTTATTTGTATAGAGAAACGCTACTGTCTCTTTTGTATTGACTTTATAGTCAGTCACTTTGCTTAATGGTTAATTTTTTCTAGGATTTTTACTGTGAACTCTTTAGGGTTTTTGTTGTATATCATCATATCATCTGCAAAAAGAGATAGTTTGAGTTTCTCTTTCCCAATTTGGATTCCTTTGATTCCCTTCTCTTGTCAGATTGCTATTGCAAGGACTTCTAAGATTATATTGAATGAGAGTGGAGAGAGTGGACAGCCTTGCCTAGTTCCTAACCTTACTGGAAATGCTCTAGTTTTTTGCCATTAAGGATAATGTTGGCTGTGGGCTTTTCATAGATTGCTGTAACTACCTTGAGGAAGGTTCCTTCTAATCCTATTTTGCTGAGTGTCTTCAACATGAAAGGGGTTTGGATTTTGTCAAATTCCTTCTCTGCATCGATTGATATGGTCACGTGGTTTTTGTCTTTTTCTTTGTTGATGTGATGTATGATGATTGATTTGCGTATGTTGAACCAGCCTTTTATTCCTGGGATAAAACCCACTTGGTCATGGTGTATGATCTTTTTGATGAAGTGCTGGATTCGGTTTGCTAAGATTTTGTTGAGTATCTCTGGATCTATGTTCATTAGTGAGATTGGTCTGTTGTTTTCTTTCTTGGTGGTGTCTTTGCCATCTTTGGGAATGAGTGTGATATTAGCCTCATAAAAGGAGTTGGGGAGGACTCCTATTTTTTCGTTGGTTTGGAAGAACCTGTGGAAAGTGATAGTAGTAAGTCTTCTCGGAATGTTTGATAGAATTCACCTGTAAACACATCTGGGCCTGGGATTTTGTTCTTAGGGAGTTTCTTAATTACATCTTTAATTTCCTCTGAAGTGATTGGGTCTGTTTAGGCTTTCTAGGTCTTCCTTTTCCAGTTTTGGAAGATGGTAATTTTCCAGGAATCTTTCTATTTCTACTGCATTCTCTAGCTTGAATATAGTTGTTCATAATATGATCCCACGATATGTATTTCTTGGGGTTCTGTTGTAATCTCTCCCCTTTCATTTGTGATCCCAATGATTTGGATGTTTTCCCTAATATTTTTGGTGAGTTTTGCCAGTGGTTTTTCTATCTTGTTTATTTTATCGAAAAACCAACTCCTTGTCTCATTGATTTTTTTGTATTGTATTCTTAGTTTCTATGTTGTTTATTTTTGCGCTAGTGTTTACTATTTCTTGCCTTCTAGTTGTGGTTGGATTTCTTTGCTGCTGTTGTTCCAATTCCTTGAGATGATCCTTTAAACTGTTGGTTTTGTCATTTTCCTGTTTCTTGACATAGGCCTGTATTGCTATGAGTTTCCCCCTAATTACTGCTTTTGCTGTGCCCCACAAATTTTGACAAGTCGTCTCTTCATTATCGTTGTCTCAAGGAATCTTTTTATTTCTTCCTTGAGTTGCTCTTTGATCCATCTGTTGTTGAGCAGCATGTTGTTTAATCTCCAGGTATTAGTTTTTCTCCATTGCTTCTTCTTGCAGTCAATTTTGACCTCTGTTGCATAGAGATATGATAGGGTGCTTTTAACGATCCTTATACTTGTGGTCTTATATAGGTTAGATTTGAATACATGGCCTATTCTGGAGAAGGTTCCATGAGGGCTTGAAAAGAATGTGTATTCTGTTTTCTGGGGGTGGAGGACTCTATATAAGCCTATTAGCCCTAAATCTTCTAATTTTTCCATTCAGGGCTCTTATTTCTTTGCTATTTTTCTGTCTGCTGGATCTGTCCAGTGGTGATAGTGGAGTATTGAGATCTCCTACTATTATCACATTTCCCTTCATGTGTTTCTCCAGGTTAGTGAGCAACTGCCTCACATATTTTGCTGACTCTACATTATGTGCATAAATATTGATCAGGGTTAGTACCTCTTGATCTAGTGTTCCCCTGATTAGTATGTAGTGACCCTCTTTGTCTCTGATCACTTTCTTGAGGTTGAATGACATTTGGTCTGATATAAGAATGGCTGTCCCTGCTCTTTTTTGTTTTCCATTTGCTTTAAAAATTGATTTCCATCCTTTTATTCTAAGCCTATGCCTGTCCTGTACTTGTGTGTTTCTTGCAGGCAGCAGAAGTCCGGTTTATGTTTTCCAATCCAGTTCTCTACTATGTGTCTTTTAATGGGAAAGTTTATTCCGTTAACATTTAGGGAGATTATTGACAGATAGGGCTGTTGTGCAGTTGTGTTGTGTAAGGTGGTTGTTGTTACAATTGGGGGTTTGGATTGTGTAGTCCATCTCTGAGTAGGTCATTTAGGATGGGTTTTGTTTGCACAAATACTGCAAGTTCGTTTTTGTTTGAGAATGTTTTTAGACTACCATCCCATATGAATGACAGTTTTGCTGGGTATTGTACCCTAGGCTGGAAATTTCTTTCATTCAATTCTTTAAATATTTCATTTCACTGTTTTCTTGCTTGAATTGTTTCAAATGGGAGATCTGGTTTGATTCCTATGTCCCTTCCTCTTACTTGAGGTTCTTTTATTCCCCCTTATTGCTTTAAGGCAGTGGTCCTCAAACTACGGTCCACGGGCCACATATTGTATTTTTTCCAGTTTTGTTTCTTCACATCAAAATAAGATGTATGCAGTGTGCATAGGAATTTGTTCGTAATTTTTGTTTTTACTACAGTCTGGCCCTCCAATGGTCTGAGGGACAGTGAACTGGTCCCCTGTTTAAAAAGTTTGAGGGCCCCTGCTTTAAGGAGTTCTCTCTCTCTCTCTCTCTCTCTCTCTCTCTCTCTCTCTCCCTTTTGGCCATTTGGTTTATTATGTCTTGTTGTTGGTTTATTAGGGTCTACTTTATTAGGGATTCTTTCACTTCCTGGATTTGCACAGAGTCCTCTTTCCAAAGAGTGGGGACGTTTTCTGCTATTATTTCCCAAACTACTTGTTCTTCCCCTTTCCGTTTCCTCCCCTTCTGGAATACCTACAATTCTTAGATTATTTCTTTTGTTTTTGTTCATTAAGTACTGCACTTTTCCTTCTAGTGCCTTGCCTCTTACTTCCTTTTTGGTTTCATGGTCGTTTTTGGTTTGTAGTTTTCCTTCAAGTACTACTATGTGCTTCTCCAACTCTGTGATTCTGCTCGTCTGGCTTTTTACTGTGTCTGTTAATTCCTTTTGTATGGAATCTCTCATATTCTGCATCAGATCTTTAATTTGGCTAATTCGTTCCTCCATGGATTTCTTGTACTCGGTGGCTAGTGATTCTCTCATTTCCTTTACCATGGATTGCATCTCTTGGATCTGTGCATTTCGGTGGACTTGCAACTTACTAGGGCTTCTCTGTGTATCTCCAGCTGTTAGGGTCCTCCTCAGTCTACCCATATTTTTTTGCTTTATTGGTGTGGCTTGGAGTGCAGTGTCTTCCGATTTCGGCCTGCTTTTGCAACCTGTGGTGTGGGGGGTGGGTCCCTTTTCTGGATTGCAGCTCAATGTGGGACTGTTGGGTGGGCTGGCTGAGGTTTGGCCTCTAGCATGCCCTCCAGAGGAACCTGGTTAGTTGCTCCCACTTTTGCTGCCAGCCAGTGCAGTACCACTCTGACCACAATAGTGGAGGACACTGTTGAACCTGGCTCCCTTGGACTCCCCTACCTGGAAGTTAGTGGGGCTATGCCCCTGGAGACCTTGGAGATGCGTGTGGGGGAGGGTAGAGGAGAGAGGAAGATCCCTTACTATCTGCCAAACCCAAAAACCTCAGCGACATGAAGGGGAGGGGCGGAGTCAGCAGAAGTTCCCTTCAGTCTGCCGAACCCAGAAACCTTGGGGATGCGACCGGGGGAGGGGCAGAGACAGCAGAAGTTCCCTTCTGTCTGTCAACCCAGAAACCTCAGGGAATTGACCCTATTCAAAACATTTTTTTTTGTTTTTGGGACACACCCGGCAGTGCTCAGGGTATACTTCTGGTTGTCTGCTCAGAAATAGCTCCTGGCAGGCACGGGGGACCATATGGGACACCGGGATTCGAACCAACCACCTTTGGTCCTGGATTGGCTGCTTGCAAGGCAAACGCCATTGTGCTATCTCTCTGGGCCCGCCTATTCAAAACTTTTTAAACAGGGGCCAGCTCACTGTCCCTCAGATCATTGGAAGGGCAGAGTATAGTTTAAAAAAAAAAAACTAGGAATAGGGCCTGGCGAGATAGCCTGGAGGTAAGGCGTTTGCCTTGCATGCAGAAGGATGGTAGTTTGAATCCCGGCATCCTGTATGGTTCTCTGAGTCTGCCAAGAGTGATTTCTGTGCATAGAGCCAGGGGTAATCCCTAAGCACCACTGGGTGTGACCCAAATATACAACAAACAAAAATACCTATGAACAGATTCCTACGCACACTGCGCATCTTATCTTGAAGTAAAAAAATAAAATGGGAACAAATACAATATTTAAAATGAAGAAAAATAAAGTCAAACCCAAAACTTACCAGTATTTCTATGGGAACTAGGGGCCTGCTTTCGGCAGACTGTAGTTTGAGGAACCCTGCCAAAGACTGAGAATAGGAGTAGAGAGAAAGTAGGAGTCAAGCGTGTGGTGTACATCCCACACATGTGCACAGTGGGCCAGGGAATGGATCCCAGATAAATGTCCTTGGTGGCATGAATTGCAGGGGGTGGTGGTAGAACTGAAGGGTACCAGGTCCAAACAGTTGTATGAACATTGAGTAGAAAAAAAAATAATCAGACTCAAGCACCAAACCCAGAGTCAACAACAATCTACAACAATCTATACAAGCTATACACAGAGGGAAGCAGTTACACAAGCAGTCCAGGGAGCAAATGAGGAAGATATGGAATGCATACTGGGAACAGGGGTGGAGGGAGGACAACGCTGGTGGAGGGAATGGCTCTGATTCATTGTCACTAAGTACCTTAAATATCATTTAGAATGAGAATAAATTTGTGAATATTAAGAGGGGCTGGCTAGACACTCAGTGGACTGAAGCTCATGGTTGCAGATGCAAGGAGCCACAAGTTGGATCCTCAGCACCCATAATATGCCTACATCTCCCCAACAATTCCATGGTTGCCAAGCATTGAGTCACCAGACCTGGACATTGTACCATGAGGCCATCACAGCTATGCTGTGTCATAAGCCATTCCCTCATAATATGATAAAAGAAAGATCATAGAAAAAATTATTTTTGGTTTTTGGGTCACACCTGGTGACACTCAGGGGTTACTCCTGGCTATGCGCTCAGAAATTGCACCTAGCTTAGGGCACCATATGGGACATCAGGGGATTGAACTGCTGTCTGCCCTGGGTCAGCTGCATGCAAGGCAAATGCTCTGAAAAATTTTTTTTGAATATTGCAGAAAGTTTGTTAGCTTGTCAAATATGGTCACTTTAGGGCTAAGGAGATTGATTGAGCTGAGTGATGCATTGCATATGAGGTACCCACAGTTGGTCCACAGTATTTCATGATTCTCCAAATAATACTGAGAGTGATTCCCATTCAGAAAGCTGAGTAGACCCCAAACACTGCCATGTGTGGACCCAAAATTAAAAACAGAAAAAAATGTCAACTTAGGAGATGAAAAATACGCCCCCCTAAATAGTTTGAGAGTAGTTTTGGGGTCATGAGCAGAAAGATGATGAAATGTTTTTCGTTTTTTGTGACACTGGCAAATGAACACACTCAAGGCCTGGGGGCTTTGTGTCTGAGTCAAAGGTTCAGAAGAAAAGGGGATTTTCAGTGTTACTTGTGGAAGGACTGAAATGGAAGTGGGATTCAGTGACTTTCAAATTTAAACTTAACAAGCTATCATTTCACGCAAAGAGTTAAAACATTTCTGGAAATGCAAAATCATCAAACATTGATTGACCTCCCCCCTTATGCTCTTCCTCAAAAATTCGTTAAGAATGTAGCTTATTCCTTCAAAAAGAGTGAGACCAAGAGAAGTCATGGGAGTGCATGGAAAGGGGAATATCCAGGAAGTTCAGGGGAGCCCTGTGCCCAGAAATTCAGGAGAGTCATTATCCAGCATTAGATGATTAGGGAGAAAATACATAAATGAATGGTCCAATGAACTAGGATATGACCATGGAACTGGGGTGGGGGATCTCTTACAAATCCAGAGGTCACAATGGACTCCTCTTCCTTTTATTCTGCAGCTCCACTGGAAGCCAGGTGCCCTCCTACCAACTACTCTACTCTAAAGTTCATCCCCCAGAGTCAAATGCAATTTTCTCATCTAATTCAGGATTCTATTGGAAACGCCAGTCTGAAATCTTCATTTCTCAGAATTTCCACCCTTCTCATCCACATTCCTTCCTCATCACACCCCACACTGCTGTTCTACTGACTCATCATTCTGCACCCATATGTCTTTCCAAGTAAAATTCAGAAGATGGGAAAATCTATTCTGGTAGAAGAAAATATGATAGACAATCCCCAAATATTTTCAGAATAAATGAAAATCACAACATTTTTTAATCAAGGAAAATAAAAACACAATTATTAAGAGATGGTCTTAAAGGAAAAGCAAATAAACATCATTTACTACTTAGCTCATGAATATTAAAATCATAAAAACTGAAAAGGCTAAATGAATGGATGAAATAAAGAAAAAGCACAAGTAACAAGAGGATAGCAATAGTAATGGTGGTTTGTGAGTTATATGGCCTTCCTCTATTATCACATTGAGTCAACAGATGATTCCTATAGTAATCTCATGAACCATATTCACTTAAAAAATACAAAGGAGAAATAAGAAAAACAGCTATGATTGTTGTTTGTGTGAATTTGCTGGGCTTTGTTGTTTTCTTTGATATTCAAAAATATATTATGCATATATGTATAAATATTGGACAGTAGTTTGAATCCAGGCATCCCACATGGTCCCCTGAACCTGCCAGGAGCTATTTCCGAGTGTAGAGCCAGGAGTAACCCCTGAATGCTTCCAGGAGTGACCCAAAAAACCAAAAAAACAAAACAAACAAAAAAAAAGGAATCTACTTATAGGGAACTAGTATCTTTCCCAATGTTTTAAAAATTCTTGGCTCTAGGGTCGAAGTGAGGCACAGAGGGTAGAATTTTTGTTTGCCTTGCATGCAGCCAATGCAGGACCAACCTGGATTCAATCCCAAGCCTGCCAGGAATGATTTCTGAGTACAGAGCCAGGAGTAACCCCTGAGCACTGGTGGGTGTGGCCCCAAAATAATACAAAAATTCTTGGCTCTTTATAATTTATATCACAGTGATTAAGTGTTTGTTAGATAAGTAAATGGATATACGGCTACTGAATAAACACACATGGAAAATAGTATATGGATTTCACATTAAATCAAACAGAAGGATGATATCATCTTTTACAGAAAGATAACACAGTAAGCATTGTCTTAATTCTAAGTTGTCTGTGAGAAACGGAACATTTAATTATTGCCAATAAAGTCTTAAAATTAAAAAGCAAAAGGAAAATTTTCTTGACGCATTAGTTAGAAAGTATTTATTATACAAAAATCTCATTCACTTTTAAATCTCTAGTTCTGAGCATGATCATTCAAGTAGCCATGTACTGCCACCTTGTGGCTACATCTGTAAGGACAATCTGACTTTGACCATTGGAAAGAATTTGGTGGAATAAAAAGGTATAGAGAAACTTAAAACAACACGTATACATGGGAAAGACACAGTGACTCCCCAGGAAGCTTCATGACATCATCTCAACATCAGGCAAAGGTTAGGAAGCTTCACATGTAAGCAATAAGAAACTACCTGTATTACCATTCCTTTTTCAATTTAGCAACTGAATCCTGAACAGGAATATAAAGACAGGAAAAACAGGCGATAAAGCTAAAGTATTTTATTAATAATTTATTGTCAGTAAGAAAGACTGGCTAATGGTAGTTTTCAGTAAAAACCTTTACAAGACCATTGCATCACAAATATACAGACACTATAAAAACTGTGTCATGGTGGTTTTGGTTGTAAATAGGTATGCAGAAGGTCCCCTTCACACTTTCCAATAATGAAAAATGTTTATAATTCTAAAATACAGCAACCCACTTAAGACACATCCATGTATAAGATCTTTCCTCATCTTGTGGACAGCTAGAAACACATGACTACACTGAAATGTATTAATGAAATGTCATAGGTCAGTGGAGGACATATAGTGAATGCCTGGTTATAGTAAAAAAAAAAAATCAGGGTGTAAGATAATGACCCTAATACCACCAAAACCTGGAAAATTTTTTTTAAAAAAAGCACAAAACATCTTGAACATC
>PVKC010054362.1:0-10006 GCA_004027635.1 Crocidura indochinensis | reverse complement strand
ATTGGGTATGCTAATGAAAACTATATATAACATATATGTATTATAATATATGAAAATAATTTGTAAGAATAAAACAGTCTGTTATTTAGAAGTACAGAAAAATTTAGTAGCATGTATCTCTGAATAGTAGTACTAAATAATCTAAACTTTTAATTTATTAATTTAGTACACTTATAGTTTCCAAAATTAGTCATGTAGCATAACAGTTATACATTAATCCAATTTTGGATATGTGTCAATTTATCTAATTTGCATAGTTTTATTATTTTTCTCAGATTTTTAACATATATATTAAAAATCTTTTTTTAATTCAATCATCAGGAGATACAGTTACAAAGTTATTCATGATTAAGTTTTTGCCATACAATGTCCACCACTCGACAATGCACGTTTCCTGCCACCGGTGTCCCCAATTTCCCTCCAGACTTCTCTTCTTCCTCCCCATTTTTTGCTTCTGTGACAGTCTTTTCTCTCTCAGTCTGCACCACCCACTTCCTTTTAGGCACTATAATGTTCACAATATTTTTATTGAAGAGGTATCACTTTACCTTCTTTCAGCAGACAATTCTTGCCAACATCATTTCCAACTTTCATTGTCATAGTAGTCTCAACTCTGCCTTAATTACACTTCCCACTCTTTGTGGCAAGCTTTCTACCATGGACCAGTCCACCTGGACTTAGTCTTTTTTGTCTTTGAGTATTATTTCCATACTACCTTTTTATTTTTATCCCATATATAAGTGGAATTATTCTATATATATTCTTCCCTCTGGCTCATGTTACTCAGCACAATGCCCTCCATATTCTTCCATGTATATTTATGACTTTATTTTTCATAATGGTTTCATAGTATAATAGATATAGTTGTAGATGCATCATAGTTTCTTTACCCACTCATCTGCTCTTAGACACAGAATCTGGAAACTTTGCATATTTTAAGTAGGTTGTGGTTTTGAATTTTATTAATACAAATGACTTCTCAGTTTAATTATTATTCAAAATTATAGAAACATTAAGTCACAGTGAATAATAAGTTTTGACTTTAAAAGAAATTCTATAATACTATTCCATAAATATATTACTCTTTCTAGCTCTTTTTTAGTTAATTTTGGGTCACACCTGGAAAATTCTAAGCTTTGCACTCAGGAATTACACCTGGCCCTATTAGCTTTAATTTTTGCTATATATACAGATACATAATTTATTACATGACAGAGCTTTCTTTTTTAATATATACCTTAAAACTAAAACCATTCAAAATCTTTGCTCTGCCACTTTGTAGGTACAAGAATATTTTTAGAAAATAGCAACAAATTGTAAGATGACTAGATGTAGAAGTGAGGCAATCTGTGGAGAAGATGGAATTTTGGAGACTAGACTTACCTTCATGTATGGTACAATAAACTCAAAAAAAAAGAAAGATAAAATGCTCATTTAATGCATTATTTGTCAGGCAATAGAGAGAATGAATCATTCTAATAGAACAAAAGAGAGAGTTTTTGTAAGTCCCCTGAAAACATTTAGTATTGAGTTCACATTCTCTTGTAGGGAAGGAAAATACAGGAAAAGATTGCAGACTCAATTAATGAGATGAAATCAGTGAGGCTAAGGCAATTTCAGTTTCAGTTCAGGAGACAGAAAACTGGAGAATACTGTGAATATACTTAGAGAAATTGGAAATGTGCAAAAAAAAAAAAAGAAAAAAGAAAAAAGAAAGAACAACAACAACAACAACAACAACAAGATCCAGAAAAGAATAAAAGTCAGACCAAAGCAATAGTATGGATATACAGCATTTGTTTCAGGCAGCTAACCTAGGACAGACCTGGCTTTGATGCCTGGCATCCCATATGGTCCTCCAAGTTCGAAGCGATTTCTGAACACATAGTCAGGCGCAACCCTTAAGTATCACTGGGTGTGGCCCCAAAACAAATATATATATATATATATATATATATACATAAAAATAAAAAAGTTGATCTGTTACCTATAGTTCTTAAAATCATAAAATCATACATTCCATAAACCATACATTTCATAATTTGGTGATAAATACATTATGATATAGCTGGATCACAAGGAATATATATTTCTATAATTACCACACCAATTTTCATTGCTACTAACAGTGTGTAAGAATTCCCTTTTTTCCATATCCTTCTATTAATTTATTTCTCACTTTTCCAAAGACAGCTAGAACAGAACTATACCACTAAAGTGGCAATTTCCCAACTTTTAATTTTAGCCATTCAATAGCCATAAGACGCTTTTGGCTTGTTTTGCTTTTTTTTTTGCATTTTCATAATCAGGAAATTATGAAAATATTTCTACGTGTCTGTGAGTATTCTTTGAAGAAGTCTCTACTCAGATATTCTGGTCATTTTTAGATGGGAAAGTTTAATTTGGTTGTTGAGTTTCATACATTATTTTTTCTACTACTTTATTTTTAAAATTACACTGAGTTACAAGGTTGCTCATAATGCAATTAGGTTTCTTTCTTTTTCTTTTGTTTAATTTTTATTGTGAAAGAAGTGAATTATGAATCTTTCACAGTAATATTTAAGGTACTTGCCAGTTGTGCAATGTGCTAAGTATGTTGCCTTATTCAGTTTAATAGCTTTTCATTTTGATGATAATTTCCTGAACTATGTAGAAACTTTTTAGTTTGATGTAATTATATTTGATTACTTTTGATTTTGTTTCTTTATAATATGCTTCAGTTGTTCTGGGTTTCAATGCTATTGTCGCAAATAATAATGGGCTATGTTTCAAGATAATTACAAAATATAATCTAAGAACATCTAAAACTGCTAAGATCAATTTAATTACATTTCTATAAATTCAGGATAAACATCTCTATGAAAGATATGTCAAGTATCAAGGACAATGAATGTCTGTGTAGATTTAACTTTTTTAACTTTACCTGTACTCTAGAAGGTAAATCTATTTGCATGAGAAGGCAAATCTCAAATCCTCTACTTGTAGTCAATATTAGTGGTGACTCAGTAATTATAAATGATACCTAAGTTTTTTTTTTGTAGTTGTCAAAGTTGACTTATATCCGTTGGTATGAAGGTCTCTACTTTGATTGTATCACTGCAATTTAGTTTTGTAAGTATTTTCTTCTGTGGTTCACATTTTGCTTCACCATGAGTTTACTGGTCCAATTTTTTAATTTAGTCCTAATTGTGATGAACTATTATAATTTCATACCTATTTTGTGTAAATAAACTCACATAATAATACAGAGATCTGCTAAATTACATTTTAAAACTATTTTACTAAGAGGATTAAAAACACAAATAATTGCATACATACAAATTCGTATGAAATGAAAATTGTGTAAGCTAGAAGGTATTAAATTCTTCCTGAGGGGCTGGAGGAATAGCACAACAGTAGGGCATTTGCCTTGCATGGGGCAGATACAGAATGGACCTGGTTCAATCCCAGGCATTCCATATGGTCCCCCTAGCCAGGATCAATTTCTGAGTACATACCCAGGAGTAACCTCTGAGCATCACCGGATGTGGCCTAAAAAACACCTCCCCAAAATTCTTTCTGATTAAAGAATTTATGATTGTCTTTAAATAGTTAGAAAATTGATCAACCACCTTGTAAATAAAGACCCAGTTTCACATAAAATAATGTCAGAAGAGATGCAAGCCACATCACTAAAACTCATGGGTAAATAGGTCTTTAATCTAAGAATTTGAGAGTTCACTCTTGAGAAGGCAAGTTGCCCACCATGTTGAAGTTCCAGCAGTCAGTAACACAACATGCAACAGCCCACAGCTATTGCCATGCAAATGGCCAAACTTCACTTCTTCATGACTAACTCTACAAAGACACAAAGCTAATAAACATACTAAACACACCAGGTTTTTTGAGATGAAAACTCGGGTCTTCTTGTGGTGGGACAGGCAATCTTTGCATTCTCCACCATATTGCCAACAGTTTCAGTAGTCATACCCACATCACATAGACACTGCTCAGTTTCACAGCTTTGCTATAAATGTATGAAGAGATGTAAGCCACTAAAACTCATTGTAAGCCACTAAAACCCAGTTCTACAGATCTTGGAGCTCCTAGAGTGATATTTTTAAATTCTACAATACTGGCAGCCCAGGATGAGCACATTAATTTAGATGGGAAAGTTGAATAGAAAGCAATTAAGCTCAGTAAACAAGAACAAGAAAACAGAAGGTTCAACTAGCAAGGAATAGTAAACTGTCAGAGATGACTTTACTAACCCCATTGTGAGATATAACAATTTTCTTTTGTTGAAGCAATTTTTATAATTCTGTAAGCCATTTTGTTATTACCAAACAATCTAAATAAATTATGTTGTGCCTACTATAGTGGTGGATTGGCGGTTGGGAAACTACAGGCAATAGTAGAGAGAAGGTCACCCTGGGGGTGAAACACGAAATGTCCAAAACAACTTTTATAACAACTTTATAAACCATGGTGTTCAAATGAAATTTATAAAGTTATTTAGAGCATTGCTACTTAAGAGAAAACATTTCTTTTTGTATTTAAATCACAGAACAATCATGAATGGAGTAGAAATGTTAAGAAAACTAGAGGAAAAAAAACCTTAGAGAAATTAAAGCTGTTCACAGTTAAATAGTACACTCTTTTAGATAGTGAATTCCTTCTCATTGGTAGTGTTGACAGAAAAAGAAAGATATATACCAAGGTTGCTTTCAGTAAGAGGTTCTGGACTAGAGAAATTTGTGAAAAAGAGATTTCTAAGATTTTTTTTCACAAAAGAACACAATTGAAGTAGGTCACCAAAAATATTTTCAGAATGGTAAAAACATTACCTTGGAGACTGAAAAGTGAAGATATCCAAGGACATTATGTTCACATAAATATTTTGAAATATCTTAGACCTGTACAGTAAAGAAAAACTTTTATAGAGTCATATTTTTTCAAATATGAAGATGAGTTATTTTGCTTCCCTGAGAATAATACATATGTGTTCTTCTTATTCCTTCATAGAATTCCAGAATATTTGTCCAAAGAATAGTTGTTTATAAAATTAGCATATTGTTTTTCTGCCCCTTCTAAATTAGCATCCCTAAGTGGCTAAAAAGTCTCTTTTGTGCTTTCAAGCGAATTGATAGCATTCATCAGAGTAACTCAAGCCGAATAAAATTTTTGGCTTACATAAATTTGTTGCTAAGCAAAAAAATTGGTACTTTCAATTATGTAATGCTAGTTTTCCTTCTCCCTAGTAAATGCCCCACTTTTCTCAATGCTAGAGAGTTACAAACTCAGCCAGAGCATATTTTGTTTTTTTCTTTCTGGATACTGGGCAACAGGGTAGACTATGAGATGAAAAAGAAAAAGATCCATTACCTCTGCCATTAGAAAACCATCTCTAAATAAATTTCCCTAAAGAACCAATGCTGTCATTAGTTATGATGTTTAATGGTACCAATTTTGAATGAGTCTTTAAAAAGATGTGAATTTTAAAAGATGCAAAATTTAAAACATCTTTAAAACATGTCTATGTTTCAGTAACTTATGTTGCTCATACGAGGATTTAAAAATTTACATATGGAGTCTTAAAAAATTTCAAAAATGTATGCTTACCTGACTTTGCTAGATATTTAGGTCTGCCAAATTTTGTGATAAGATTGGTCAATATTCAACTATGTTCTTAAAAATCACCCTCTTTTATTTTGGGTCCTAAAAACAACAACACCAGGTAGAGCAACTTCATATTTGAATGGCATATGAAGTATTATTAGTTTCCCCTACTTTCTGTATTTGTGTTTTGTTTTCATTTTGGGCCTCACATAATGGTGCATAGCTAAGTCTTACTTCTAGCTTTACTCTTGCTAGACTCTAGAGATCATGTGTGGTGCCAGGTATTGAATCTGGGTAGACAAGTACTCCATACACTGTAGCATTATGCTGTCCCCTACACTGCCCTCTTCTAGCTTATATTATTCATGGGATTAGAAACATTTTCTATGTTCTTCAAAAAATTTTATAGCCACACAATTGATGGATTACCAAGGTAAAACCTTGGTTGGGGAATGTGGGGATGTAGCAAAGGAGGGATAGAGAGGTTAGAGACTGTGGTAGAAGGATATTAGCATTTTGGTAGTATATGTGATTCAGTGACATTTATGCTTAAAGGACTGTCATGGACTTTGTTGTTTTCTTTTTCATCAGAATTTAGAAAAATTTTTATATAAGGTAATAGAAAGAATTGGAAAAGCCACAAATGCAGTCTCCTTGTTTGCATTCTGTTAGCTCCATAGATTCACTCTACTCTTCACAGAGCAAGCTGTGAAAAATCATGGGTACACTGGTGGCACAGCTGTGAACAGCAATCTCGGGGGGTGGGGGGTGGGGTGGGGGAAGGCAAGTCTCTTCCTTGCTGAAGCCACACCATCTGCACCCATCACCCACAACTGTTGTTTCACCAATGGTCCAGCTTTACCTCTTAACCACTAATCTCTACAGATGTCAAAAAAATCCAAACTCCATGTATACAGGTATTTAGGCTGACTTAACCAGTACTTTTTTTGGTGTGAGTGCAGGAATGCTCCATTAACCTTCTTGTACTTCCAAAAGATTTGACAACATAAACCAGGCCCCACAAAACCAAAATATCAGCCACAGAGCTTGGAATTCCTGGATCCAAAGCCACATATTTGGTTGTCATTGTGATAACTTCAATTATTTTTAATTCTATCTTCTCAGGTAGCTTTGGAACAAACCAATTGAGATGTCAAAGTGGACATGAAGTCAGTTAATGTTCAGAAACAAAACAAATAACAGATCAACTGACAACAAATCACTTAGTCAGCCTTCTGATAATGATATAATGACCCAATAGGCACATACATTGATTTTTTTAAATAAATTTTCTTATTGCTTTACACTTAAGAATAATAATTTCATTACCATTTACCTGTAAAAAAACTATAAAATATGTTATTTTGTGAGAATTTGGGGACAAATGTGTAGGAAATTTTACATTGGTGGTGGAATTGGTGTTAGAACATTAGTGGCAGAAATAAATGTATTATGATCAACTGTGTGACACATGGTCTTTAAGTAATGTAATTTATATTGAAAAAATAAGAAAAAAGGTAGGAAAAGACAAAAAGTCTCACATGTGGTTTGAGAAGTCTCTAGATCAAGATTCCAGAGGAAGGCGTGATCTTTTATAACATGTAAATTATAATAAGCCAAAATTCCTTAGTCATAAAATAACTGTAAAAATGATATAAAATAATTAATTTGTGTCTTCAATAATGATTGATATATATTTGCCTTTATTTGGGGGCCACATCCAGTGGTACATTGGGTGGTACTTTTGACTCTGTGCTTCTGGGGTACTCAGGTTTCACATAACCCTGGAGATTGAAACCGCATCTCATGTATACAAAGCAGGAATTCAACATATTGCACTATCTCTGAAGACACAGTAGCATACATTTAAATAATGAGATTACAACCAAGGTCATAACATTTATTTATAATATCTGTGAACTTTTTTGTCAACAAGTTTTTATTCATGCTTACACATTATATTCTTAAGTTGAACAAAATAGAAAAATGTTTAAAAAGTAAATATTTGTGTGTTGAGACTTGATAAAGATTTGATATGTGGAACTGAAAAAGTAGTATGCTGGGCAGGGCATTTGCCATGCCAGTGGCAGACCAAGGCTCAATCCCCAGTAATTCATATGGTTTTCTCATGCCTTCCAAGAGTGATTCCAGAATGCAGAGCCAGGAGTAAGCACTGAGCACCTCTGTATGTGCCTACAAAACAAACAAAATAAAAACATAAGGGTTGGCATATTATGATTTCAACATAATTTCAATAGTTTGGACTCATAATTAGCTTCAATATCAGAAAACACAAGGAGTTGTATTGTCCCAAAGCATCAAATATGGAATATTTATAGATTTATAGTCATACAAATAAATTTAGACCCAAATTTCGACCTCTAAACCATTATATAACTTGGATGAGATTTATGCTCAAGTATGACCTTTGATCATTTAAATAATTTCATATAAATTTCTCAATGTCAAGTTGTGTCTCCTCTCATTTTTGGTCTTTCCAAATAACTATATTGGTTCCAGGATAGATAGAAGTGTACAAATAAATTTCTTACTCCATGAAACAAGTTTATTTATTCCGTATTATTTGATGTGGGGAAACAATTTTTTCTGCAAATTATAAAAATTCTGTTGAGGTAAGTCTGGTTTGGTCTTTACAGATGATCTTAGGTGTTTGAACTTGATCAATGACTGAACATTGATTTGTTAAGTTATCAATAAGGATTAACAAAGGGTCAAAAACAAGCTCAAATATGTCATAATTTTTAGTAAGTATTAATTTTAACATATATTTACGCTACTATTTTCTTTTTTATTTTTTTTATTTAAACATTTTGATTACATATATGTTTGTGATTAGGTTTCAGTCATGGAAAAAACACCTCCTTCACTAGTGCAACATTCCCACCACCAAAGTCCGAAATCTCCCTCCATCCCACCCCATACCCACCTGTACTCCAGACAGGCTTTCCAGTTCCCTCATTCATTCATGTGATTATGGTAGTTCTCTGTGTAATTATTTCTATACTGCACTCACCACTTTTTGTGGTGAGCTTCATGAAGTGAGTTGGAAGTTCCAGACTTCCTCTCATTGTTTCTGAGGATTATTGCAAAAATGACTTTTATTTTCCTTAAAACCCATAGAGAGTGAGACTATTCTGCATCTCTCTCTCCCTCTGACTTATTTCACTCAGCATGGTAGATTCCATGTACATCTATGTATAAGAAAATTTCAAGATTTCATCTCTCCTGACGGCTGCATAATATTCCATTGTTTATATGTACCACAGTTTCCTCAGCCATTCGTCTGTTGAAGTACATCTTGGTTCTTTCCAGAACCTGGCTATTGTGAATAGTGCTGCAATAAATATAGAGAGGAAGGGATTTTTGTACTGAATTCTTGTGTTCTTAGAGTATATCCCTAGGAATGGAATAGCTGGGTCGAATGGGAACTCAATTTCCAGATTCTGGAGGAATCTCCATATCGCTTTCCATAGAGGTTGGACTAGACGGCATTTCCACCAGCAGTGGATAAGAGTTCCTTTCTCTCCACATCCCCGCCAGCCGTGATTATTCTCATTTTTTGTGATGTGTGCCAATCTCCGTGGTGTGAGGTGGTATTTCATTGTTGTTTTGATTTGCAACTCCCTAATTATTAGTGACAAGGAGCATTTTTTCATGTGCCTTTTGGCCATTTGTAGTTTTTTTTTTATCAAAAGACAATTGTATTTCTTTTTTGTCAAAGTGTCTGTTCATTATTTCTCCCCATTTTTTGATAAGATTAGATTTTTTTTCTTGTAAAGTTCTGTCAGTGCCCTGTATATTTTGGATATTAGTTGCTTATCTGATGGGTGTTGGGTAAATAGTTTCTCCCACTTGGTGGGTAACTCTTATGGCCTTTTTATACACCAATAATAATAGGGAAGAGAAGGAAGTCAAGAAGGCAATCCCATTCACAATATGCCACACAAACTCAAATATCTTGGAGTCAACTTGATCAAAGACAAGAAGGACCTATACAAAGAAAACTATAAAGCCCTGCTCCAAGAAATAAGAGAGTATACACGGAAATGGTAACACATACCCTGCTCATGGATTGGCAGGATTAACATCATTAAAATGACAATACTCCCCAAAGCATTTTACATATTTAATGTGATCCCTTTAAAAATACCCATGACATTTTTCAAAGAAGTGGATCAAACACTTATTAAGTTCATCTGGAATAATAAACACCCTAGAATAGCTAAAGCACTCCTAGGGAAAAGGAAAATGGGAGGCATTACTTTCCCCAACTTTAAGCTGTACTACAAAGCAATGGTTATCAAAACAGCATGGTATTGGAATAAAGACAGACCCTCAGATCAGTGGAATAGGCTTGAGTTCTCAAACATTGTCTCCCAGACATACA
>PVKC010054353.1:0-10002 GCA_004027635.1 Crocidura indochinensis | reverse complement strand
ATGATGTGACAGGTAGAGAAACCTGATATCTATCAAGGTAAGGCAGAGTTGAGAGAGGACAATGGGAGAGCATATCTAGAATCTGCATACTAAAAAAGACTGATGCTGGGGCGAAAGGAATTTCAGGTTTGTTTTTGGGTAAAACAGGAGAGAGAACCCAGGTAATATTCAGGAAGTAAGGAAAGCAGGTAATTATCAGGGGAGTGAGAAATTCCTTGAATAAGTTAGCAATTATCAGGGAAGAGGAAAAATGTTTTGAGTTTTGGGTAGAAAACTGAGAATTGCTTTCCTCCTGAGTTTGGAATTTAGAGAAAAACATTTTTGGTGCCGGTATTGCGCAAGTCAAAGATACTGGTCAGTGAAGGGATTTTTTGCAGGAGTTTGATACTGTTTTCCTTTGTCTGAAGGAGAAAGTTCTAAGGCCTGATTTCTTAATAGAGAAAGAGTGAGATATCAAAGTCATGTATAGCCAGACGATCCATACAAAGAGGTCAGCTGATTTGTGACCACTCAAAGCAGGCTTTTCTGGCAAATACAATTTTTTGCTCAGGAGTGCAATTCACCTTTTGGTTTTTGCACTCCCTAAGTGGGCTGTGTCAGTCCATATTTGACCCTTACAACTTTCCTGAGTCTAAAGTTTGTGTCATCTGATATTAGTATGGCCACCCCAGGTTTTTTAAGGGTGTTGTTTTGCTTGGATGATTTTCCTCCAGCCTTTGATTTTGAGTCTATGTTTGTTCTGACTATTTAGGTCTGTTGTAGGCAGCAGAAGGTTGGATTCATTTTTTTGATCCATTTAGCCACTCTGTGTCTCTGAACAGGTGCATTTAGTCCATTGACATTGAGAGAGATAATTATCATGGGATAGTGCCATCTTTGTGTAGAAGTTTGGTGTGTCTGTTGGTCAGTCTTGTAGACCTTTCAGGTTTTTTTAAGGCTAGTTTTGAGTCTGCAAAGTTTTTGAATGTTGTTTATCCGTGAAGCTATGTACCCTTCCTTCAAACCTGAGACTGAGTCTTGCTGTGTGCAGTATTCTAGGCAAAGCAGTTTTTTCATTGAATTTTGTCACTATATCCCACAACTGCCTTCTGGCCTTGAGGTTTTCTTGTGACAAGTCTGCTGTAAATCTTAAGGATGCTCCCTTGAGTAATTTACCTTTCTAATCTACTGCTTTTAGTATCCTATCCGTATCTGTGAGATTCGTCATTGTGACTAGGATGTGATGATTCTCCTTGGTTCTCTTTTAGCTGGTACTCTACAGGCATGTGGGACTTGGTTGCAAGTAGTCTTTAGCTCTGGTAGTTGCTCTGTAATAATGTCCCTGACTATTGATTCTTCCTGGGGATTTTCTTCCTTGGTCTCTGGGACTCCAAATAAGTCTTAAGTTGTTTCTGGTGCGCTTATCAAAGACTTCTATTTTCATCTGTTCACATTCTTTGAGTAATTTTTCCATTGTTTGATAATTTGCTTTAAGGCTTTTTTCCAATCTCTTCTGCTTTATGGAGTTGTTATGCAACTCCTCTTCCAGCTCACGGATTCTATCCTTAGCTGCTGTTACCCTGTTGGAGAGGCTTTCCATTGAAGTTTTCAATTCATATACTGAGTTTTTCAGACCTGTCATTTCAGTTTGGAGTTTTCTGATTTCAATCTTCATATCCTCTTGATTCTTATTGGTGTCTATTCAACTAGATCTATGCTTTCTTTGAGTTCTGTGAACATCCTCCACATTTCTTCTCTAAACTTTATATCTGAGAGACTAGGTGGTTGGCCATTTTCGGGACATCAGAGTTGCCATCTTTATTCTCTAAGCCTGGTGTGAACTGCATTGTTTCCCCATTGTCAAGCTTGTATTGTGGATTTTTCTACATGTTGTGGTGGTATTCATTGGCTAGATGATGCGCTCTGCTTCACTTTGCGGTGACGTGCCTCTGGTTCCACGCTCTTTGGGCAGGATTGCTCACCTCTGAAGAAAATGAGCCCTTAGGGAAGGATGACAAAAAGTATCAAATTCCCAGGCTAAAGCAGAGCAGAGAAAAGGTTCAAGATGTCTGCCATCCTTATGACACACAGCAGAAATCAGCTAGTTTCACTGTCTGTGGGCAGGATGACTCACTTCTAGAGAAGACGAACCCTCATGGAAGGATGCTGAAGAGGATCAAGATCCCAGGCTGAAGCATAACAGAGAAAAGGCCCAACATGCCTGCCGTGTTTCTGACACACAGCAGAAATCAGTTAGTTCCATTGTCTGTGGGCAGGACGACTCCTCTGACTGCTTCTATTAAGCTGATTTCCAGGTACTTGATTTTTAGGATGCAATTGTAAAAAGTATGGTTTTTGAATGATTCCTTCTTCTATTCCATTTCTTGCATGTAGGAATGCCATAGATTTCTGATATTGATTTTGTATCCTGTTGTCACTGTACAGGTTTATTGTTTCAAGAGTTTTGTTATTTTAAGTAGAGTCTAAGATATTTTAAGTATAATATCATGTCGTAATATTATTTATCACTATAAAACTGCAAACAGTAACAGTTTGCTTTGTCTTCCAATATGGATTCCCTTACTATCTTTTTCTTGCCTAATTGGCATGGATAGCACAGTGGGTAGGGCATTTGCCGTGCTCACTACCGACTATAATTAAATCGTTGGCATCCCATATGGTCTCCTGTGCCTGACAAGAGTGATTCTTGAGTGCAGAGTAAGGAGTATGGCCTGAGCACCAATGGATGTAACCCCAGAACAAAACAAAACAAAAAACAACATTGTACCCTACTAGATTATTTTTTAAAGTAGCAAGGACAGTGTTTCACAGATAATAAAAATTAATGCCTTTAGTTATTATCAAATCAGCCTTGCAAGAAATATTAAAGGATCTTTAGTAAAATATAAGACAATAATACAGTAAGACATCCAAGTATACACTGTGGGAAAACTTAAAATGTAGCGTAATTTTGTAATGTAAAGTCAATCCACTAATTAATTGATAAGTTTAAGACTATACATATAAAATTAAAGACAATCTATGTTTTTTTTTTTGGTTTTGGGTCACACCCGGCAGTTTTCAGGGGTTACTCCTGACTCTACGCTTAGAAATTGTTCCTGGCAAGCGCAGGGGAACATATGGGATGCTGGGATTTGAACCACCATACTTCTGCATGCAAGACAAATGCCCTACCTCCATGTTATCTCTCCAGCCCCCAATTAAGGACAATCTTAAGGCAAAATTTGTGAAACAATAACATAAGTTGGAGAAGAAAGTTAAACAGAATATGAATAGATCATGTTAAAGTACAGGAGAAGAAAGTATGTAAAAAAAAAAGAGAACCCCCAAACCCCTAAAATACAATAAAAATGGAAAAACTAGTCATATTTTAATAATCACCCTAAATATTGATGGTCTGAATTAGTCATTAAAATGCATAGAGTGGCAGAAATTTTTAAAAACCCAAATAAATATTTTAATGTTTACAAGAAACTAAACTTAGATTCCAAGGCAACTAAATACAGGCTCAAAGGAAAATGACACTCCATGACAACTTTAAAAAGGCTAAAAAAAAGGGGCCCGGGTAATAGCATGGAGGTAAGGCGTTTGCCTTTCATGCAAAAGGTCATCAGTTCGAATCCCAGTGCCCCATATGGTCCCCTGTGCCTGCCAGGAGCAATTTCTGAGCATGGAGCCAGGAGTAACCCCTGAGCGCTGCCGGGTGTGACCCAAAAACCAAAAAAAAAAAAAAAAAGGCTATAAAAAGCTCTATTTATATTAGATAATATATATTTGTAGCTAAAATGTCAATGTTATTAAATGGTCTAATTTGATCAAATGTATTATACTAAATATACATACACCAAAAAGAATGCAATTCTATTGATCAGTTATGAGTAGAAAGACTGATAACTGAAAGTAGCTAATAAGAGTAGAGAATTTCGGGGCCGGATGGTGGCGCTGGAGAGAAGGTGTCTGCACTAACCTAGGACGGACCGCAGTTTGATCCCCCGGTTCCCCATATGGTCCCCCGTGCCTGCCAGGAGCGACTTCTGAGCGAATAGCCAGGAGTAACCCCTGAGCGTCACTGGGTGTGGCCCAAAAACCAAAAAAAAAAAAGAGTAGAGAATTTCAACACTTCTCTTACAACTATGGACAGATCAACTGAATGGAGAATAAATAAGGATAAGAACCCTTAAATGATGAACTAAAACAGATGGGCTTAATAGATACTTATAGAACATTTCACCCCAAGCAGCTGAGTTTACATTTTCTTCAAGTGCACATAGAATGTTTTTCAAGTCTAGACCATATGTTGGGACACAAAACAAGTATCAATAAACTTAAGAAGACCGAAAATCATGCTATATTTTGTAATCACAGTGTTATAAAAATATAAATCCATCATAGAAAGAAAATTGATAAAACCTCAAACACAAAGAGACAAAAAATACGTTATTTAGTCACCATTGGACCAATGAAGAAGTCACAGTAGAAATGTAAAAAATCCCTCCATACTAATGAAAATGAAAATGCAAGTTATTAGAACTATGAAATGTGGTAAAAGTTATATAAAGAGGAAGGTGCAGCAGGTCATAAGAAAAATTGCAAGTAAACAACTTTATCTTGTAACAAAAGCAATATATAAACAAACAAACAATAAATAAAGCAGATAGTAGGAGTCAGGAAAGAATAAAAATCAGAGTAGGAATAGAAAATAGAAACAAAACAATAGAATAGATCAATGAAATTAAGAGGTGACTTTTCAAAAAGACACATAAAATTGGTAAGCCCTTAGCTAGAGTTCTAAAAAGAAAAGCAAAAACTCAAATTAATGTAGTCAAAAATTAATGTGAAAAAATTGAAGTTACTGGGGCCGGAGAGATAGCATGGAGATAAGGCATTTGCCTTGCTTGCAAAAGGATGGTGATTTGAGGTCCAGCACCCCATATGGTCTCCTGAGCCTGCCAGGAGCGATTTCTGAGCATAGAGCCAGGAGTAACCCCTGCCGAGTGTGACCCCCTCTCAAAAAAATTGAAGTTACTATAAAATTACAAAATTTTTAACTACGACCGGCTGGCGAGGTGGCACTATAGGTAAGGTGTCTGTCTTGCAAGCACTAGCTAAGGAAGGACCACGGTTTGATCCCCCGGCGTCCCATATGGTCCCCCCAAGCCAGGGGCAATTCCTGAGTGCTTAGCCAGGAGTAACCCCTGAGCATCAAATGAGTGTGGCCCGAAACACCAAAAAAAGGGAAAAAATTTAACTAAGACCAACTATAGAAATTTGATAACCTGTATGCATTTTTAGATAATTAGAAACTCCAAATGGAGTTTCTTCCAGGGAATAAGACTTTAACATACACAAATTAATCAATGTAATAAACCAAATAAATAAAAGGAAAGATAAAAGTCATATAATGTTAATACATATGAGAAAGCACTAGATAAAAGATAGTAAGACAGGGAAAGAAGAAACAAATCTCCGTATAATAAAGACTCCAACATTGTGGATAGGATGATAGGGTAGGCAGAACTAATGTTCATGGTGAGAAAGTAAAAGCATTTTCTTTAAAATCAAGATCGTCCACATTCAATAATTGATTTTTTCATTATTATTTTTTGGGTTTTGGATCATACCCTATAATACTCAGGGATACTCCTGACTCTATTCTCAGGTGCTTCGGAGATCATAGAGAGTGCTAGTAATCAAACTAGTACTATTTGTCTGGGCCCTCTTAACTTTATTTTATTCAGAAAAAGAAGTCTTTTTTTTTTTTTTTTTTTTGGTTTTTGGATTACACCCGGCAGTGCTCAGGGGTTACTCCTGGCTCCATGCTCAGAAATTGCTCCTGGCAGGCACAGGGGACCATATGGGGCACCGGGATTCGAACCGATGACCTTTTGCATGAAAGGCAAACGCCTTACCTCCATGCTATCTCCCAGGCCCAGAAAAAGAAGTCTTAAATAGTGCAATTAAATAAAACAAGTAATAAAAGGATTTCAGATTAGGAATTGAGAGAAAGTACAGTGGGTGCTTGCCTTCCATGATCCTCAGCGTCACATGTAGTTCCCTGAGCATGGCCAAAAATGGCTCCTCGGCAAAGAACCAGGAATAAGCCCTGAATAACCTGAGTATTGCCCCCCAATAACAAATAATAATAATAATAATAATAACAAACAATAATAGGTTTCCAGGTCAGAAAATAAATAAAACAATCATTGTTTGCAAGTGATTGAATATAAACTAAATACTATTAAAAAGCTATTAGAAGAATCAAAAGTGCTGCAAAGGGTTAGCACTCAGGTAATAGATAAGACTGAAACTCAATTATGAACAATTTTGTAACCACAGTGTTTAAATGAAAAGAAAAATAAGTGAATAGAAAAAAATAAGTGAGTAGAAATAGGATTAAAAGCCCAGAAATAAGCTCATATATTTACCAAACTTGAATTTATGACAAAGGATCTAAGACCATCTAAAGGCTAAAGGGGGTCTCTTTAATAAACAGGATTGTCATGGGGACTTGACTTAAGCCTCAATTGATAGGGCATCAACCATCCAATATGAACCCCAGATCCCAACCTTAGAACAGGCACAGTTTCTTGCACCAGTATCAGGAATCAAACTCCCCCAGGGGAAGGCCTTAATACTGCTCTGGCACCAACTTGCTCCAGGGTAAGATCACATGACACCCTAATGATGTGGATACAGCAACAACTGGGTCTGAGGGCAGGTTGACTTACCTTACCACCTAATAATGAGACGAAATCAGAATACTCTTCATCTTAGGATCTGTGCAAAAACCAAATCTCTAATCACAGAAGGCTGACTATGATAACTGTGACTGAGCAGAACTTCTGGAACTATAAAGTAAGACTTTATCCTATGCTTTGTCCTAGGATCTGTGTAAAAAAGCAAGATCTCTAATTACAGAAGACTTTGACTTTGACAATTTCAACTGAGCAGAATTTTTCCTGGGACCATAAAGAAAGACCTTGGAGTTGGAAAACCAACATGCCTACAGCCTGTAGTCGGTCTCATGACAGCATGCTTCATGGGTGGAGACATCCTGTATATCTTACGCCAAGGGAATTTCCTTTCTAATTTCTCCAACATTCACTGCGCCCATGAAAACAAACAAAAAATCTTGGGCCCGGGAGATAGCATGGAGGTAAGACGTTTGCCTTTCATGCAAAAGGTCATCGGTTTGAATCCCGGTGCCCCATATGGTCCCCCGTGCCTGCCAGGAGCAATTTCTGAGCATGGAGCCAGGAGTAACCCCTGAGCACTGCCGGGTGAGACTCCCCCCCAAAAATCTTGCATATCTGCCCCCCTTTCTCTTCTTCTTTATATCTTCTAGACAGGGTTCCCAACTTTTTCATAGAACCTTAGAACTTGAATCATTTTGTGCTGCCTCATATTCTCATATTTCCATGTCTTCCTACAAATTGAGAAAAGAAAAAAAAAGTGGATGTGACCCAGGGGCCAAGTGGTCTCAGGACCATTAAGTGGGAAAAAGGTCAGATTTAAATACCCAAGACAAAGTCAATGACGATAGAATCAAGAGACCCAAATTATAACACGCTAATCACAAAATGGACCTGTTACACTAGGAGTCTAGAGAGCTAAGGGTGGAGGTATGGGATGCTTGGTAGATGGAGCTATGGTAATGGGAGGTCAATACTGGTGGTGGAAATGACCCTAATTCACTGTCACTATATGCCTAAAATACAACTGTGAAATACTTGTAATTCAGAATGGTCTCAATAAAAATTTTTTAAAAAGCAGGACTGAGAAAACTAGACAGGTACATATAAAATAATTAAATTGAACTACTCCCTAACTACATTTGCAAAAATAATTAAAATGGGTTAAATAACTGGGCATTAAATTCCTGAAATAATAAAGTTCATAGGATATAATATGGACGAAATATTCCATGATGTTAGTGTTAGGGACGTTTATCCCAAAGATAAAGGTAAATGAAAGTTTGAATAAATGAAGAGACATCATAGTGAGAAGAAGTAAATATTTGCAAATCATACATCTAATAAAGGCCTACTATCCAATATCTATAAAGCACTTATAAGAGCATATAAACAAAAAGTACCATCAAGAACTGGGGAGAGGAGCTCAATAGCCTTTTTCTTTAAGTTGACATATAAATGGCCAATGGGCATATTAAAAATGCTCAGCATGATTTATTATCAGGGAAATGCATATCAAAACAAAAGTGAGATAACATTCCACACCAGTGAAAAATGGCCTATCTCCAAGACTGAAAGCAATCAGTTCTGGAGGTGAAGTAGGAATTCTTTTTCACTATTGATAATAATATCATCTGGTTCAGTCTTTATAGAAAACAATATAGAAACATCTAAGAAACTTAGAAATAGAATTACCATATGATACAGCAATTTTACTCCAGTCCCAAGAACACAAAAACATAATCCAAGAAGATAATATGAAAATATATGGTCATTGCAGTGCTATTTGCAATAGCTAAGATCTATAAATAACCAAGGAGGAAGAGAAATGAGTGGATAATGTGCAATGTAATGTTTCTCATTAGTAAGAAAAGACGAAATCTTGCCTTTTGTTAGAAATGCAGAAGAGCACTGTCATTTTAAGTCAGAGAAGAGAACGACAAATTCCAGATGATCTCATTCATGTGATTTATAAAGAAAGAGAATGGACAAAGAACTGTGAAAACAAACTCTTGGACTCCTGACAACAGAGCTGAGGTCACCAAGTAGAGTGGGGAGAGGGACTTTTGAGAAAGGGGATTTGGTGGCGGTGATAGACTACAAGTCACATAAGGAGCAAAGTGGAGTCTATTGCTCTTTGGCGGTGGTGCCAATGCTGTAATTTTTACATCAAAAGCCTAAACATAAACAAGAATGTAACCATATACTTCAATGACAATAACAACATAAAGATGCAGTACTTATGAAATAGGACTCTATACTGGGTTACTTACTCCATAATGGTATGCTATTCAGCATTAGTAAGACTTTTCTTGGTGCCATACTCAGGAAATTGAGACGTGTTTGAAGGGATTAGGTGATATGATATAACTTAATATGTAGTTTAATATAATAAAATCATAAGGTAAAAGAAAAACATTGGGATTTCACCCATGTGTGCATTGCAATGATAAGAAATTTATGAATAGACAAAGCATATATAAAGATACACCAAAATAGAAGTTTCCGGGGCCCGGGAGATAGCATGGAGGTAAGGTGTTTGCCTTTCATGCAAAAGGTCATCGGTTCGAATCCCGGTGCCCCATATGGTCCCCTGTGCCTGCCAGGAGCAATTTCTGAGCATGGAGCCAGGAGTAACCCCTGAGCACTGCCAGGTGTGACCCAAAAACCAAAAAATAAATAAATAAATAAATAAAAATAAAAAAATAGAAGTTTCCTGGAGGAGCAGAGGGGGTGAGAGGAAGACATGCTGGGAATGGGGGTAAATAAAAATAAAGACTTCAAATATCTTGACAGGAAGAAATCAAATTTGATGACTCCTCTGTTAACTACTTGTGATTCCCAAACAGAAAAATCTCATAGTGAAAATCCTCAACAAATTTCCCCTCAGGCTAGAGAGATTATAGGGGTTGAAATACCTGCCTTACTGTGGCTGAGATAATGGTTCAAATTCTGGCCCCTGAACATCTATGGAAATGGAAAAAATTAATGAATATAAGATAACATATTAATTTTGGTTTTTCCCTTCTGGCGATATGTAGGTATATTGTTCTTTTGCTTATGTGCTAGAACTATTTTAAAATAAGACATCATTAATATAAGAATGATACTAATAGTATCAGTAGATGGACCTCTAATTTTATGGTAATAAGTCATAATTAGTATATTAAACAAGTCCTCTGATCACACAGATGGGGCTCTATGAAAAGAAGGGTTTCTCCTGCTCTTTAGCATGGAGGTAAGGCGTTTGCCTTTCATGCAAAAGGTCATCGGTTCGAATCCTGGTGCCCCATATGGTCCCCCCCCCCCC